>JAJHSJ010000938.1:0-200000 GCA_021015155.1 Magnolia officinalis | reverse complement strand
ATCTCAAATATGCGATAACAACCATAATGTTAATTTTCTAATCAAGGTTGTGAAATAATAAATGAAAGGGTTCTGTAATATTAACTGGTCGCAAAACTTCTGAAAACTGCTATATAGTAAGCGATAGTAGCTCATTTAAACAAACGTGTTACATGGTCCATACCAATGAGACAGAATTATGGCATAAACGCCTCGGACATGTACACTATCGAAATTTACGATTGAGCAAAGGTGAACTAATTAGAGGTCTACCTAAGATGCAAAAAGTAGATAAGATTTGTGGTGAATGCCAGCATGGTAAACAAACTAGGAGCTCTCACAAAAAGGTGAACTCCAATACCACCACAAGACCACTCGAGCTTCTCCCCATGGATCTTATAGGACCACAAGAACGGAAAGTCGAGGTGGCAAAAAATACATCTTAGTTATTGTAGATGATTATACAAGATTCACTTGGGTTTCATTCTTGAGAGACAAATCAGAAACCTTGATGAAGTGAAAAGATTATAAAACGGATTCAAACTGAAAAAAGTTCTCAAGTCAACAAGATCCGTAGTGATCATGGATCCGAATTCGAAAATAGCGTTTTGAGAAATTCTGTAGCGATCAGGGAATATCGCATGAATTTTCTGCACCTAAAACTCCTCAACAAAATGGAATTGTCGAGAGGAAGAATAGAGTGCTTCAAGAATGGGAAATGTTATGTTAATAGCATGAAGCTCCCTAGAAATCTATGGGCTGAAGCAGTGAATACAGCCTGCTACATTATTAACCGTGTTTATATCTGTAAATCTAATAATAAAACGGCTTATGAAATGTGGTTTGAGAAAAGCCTTCTGTCAAATATTTTCGAGTTTTTGGCAGTAAGTGTTATATTTTGTGTGACCGCGAAAATTTGGGAAAATTCGACACTAAAGTGATGAAGGGATCTTTTTAGGGTATTCTTTAAACAGTCGTGCATATCGTGTTCTGAACAACAGACCGTTGTGATTCAAGAGTCAATAAATGTTGTGATTGACGATTTTTTGAATACACCTGTTCCTAGTTCTGATAATGATGAAGTGCTTATACTTGAAAATCAAGAAACTTCACCAAGTGAACCTAATTCTGAATTTAGGACTGTTAAAGATCATCCAACTTCTCAAATACTTGGAAACCCTCTCACTGGTGTGCGCACTCGTAGACAATTAGAGGACATATGTAATTACGTATGCTTTACATCCCAGATTGAACCGTTAACGTAAAAGAAGCACTTTCGGATGAAAACTGGATTCTTGCGATGCAAGAAGAGCTTAATCAGTTTGTCAGAAATGATGTTTGGTATCTTGTTCCTAGACCTAAAGATAAACATATTATTGGAACAAAATGGATTTTCAAAAACAAATCTGATGAACTTGGAAATATTATTCGAAATAAAGCAAGACTAGTTGTACAGGATATACGCAAATTGAAGGTATTGACTATAATGAGACATTTGCCCCTGTAGCTCGTCTTGAATCAATCAGACTTTTTATCTCCATTGCATGTTTTAGAAAGATTAAAATATATCAAATGGATGTAAAGAGTGCCTTCTCTGAATGGTGATTTACATGAAGAGGTATATGTTGAACAACCAACAGGGTTTGAAGATCCTAATTTACTGATCATGTGTATCGTCTTAAGAAGGCTCTCTATGGTCTGAAACAAGCTCCCAGAGCATGGTACGAAAAACTGACTAAGTTTTTACTGAGTCATAATTTTCAAATGGGATGTGTTGATAAGACACTCTTTGTTAGAAGTATAACGATGATATTTTAATGGTTCAAATATATGTTGACGATATTATTTATGGATCAACCTGTACTAATATGACTGTTGAGTTTGCAGATTTGATGAAGTCTAAATTCGAAATGAGCATGGTTGGTGAATTAAACTATTTTCTAGGGTTGCAAGTAAACAACAACCTAATGGAATTTTTATCTCTCAAACCAAATATGCTCAGGGCTTAATCAAGAAATTTGGATTTGAGAAAGGTAAAAACTTTGATACTCCTATGAGTACAACTTTGAGACTCTCAAAAGACTCTGCAGGTAATGATGTGGATCCTAAATTGTATCGTAGTTTGATTGGTAGTTTACTTTATCTGACTGCTAGTAGACCAGATATAGCCTTGAGTGTTGGTATTTGTGCTCGTTATCAATCAAATCCTAAAGAATCTCACTTAACTGCGGTTAAGCGGATTATGCGATATGTCGCAAGTTCTACTAAACTTGGTCTCTGGTATCCACATGAAACTAATGTTCAATTAGCCGGGTATGCAGATGCTGACTGGGCTGGAAACATTGATGATAGGAAATCAACCAGTGGTGGTTGTTTCTACATTGGAAATTGTCTTGTTTCTTGGTTTAGTAAGAAGCAAAGTTCTATATCGCTATCAACAGCTGAGGCTGAATACATTGCTGCTGGAAATGCATGTACTCAACTTGTTTGGATGAAACGAATGTTGAGCGATTATGGAATTACTCTGGATTCTATGATTTTATTTTGCGATAATTCCAGCGCAATAAATATCTCTAAAAATCCAGTTCAGCATTCACGTACTAAGCATATTGATATTAGATTTCATTACATTCGTGAATTAGTGGAAGAAAAGGTAATTTGTTTGGATTACATTCCAACCGAGACTCAACTTGATGACATTTTCACTAAACCGCTCGACAAAAGCAGGTTTAATAAATTAAAGTTTGATCTCGGTATGAGCAATTTAATTGAATTTGCATGATTTAGTGTATCATAATGTACATAAATTTGATGATTTATTTGATTAAATTTAAAATTATTTTTTAAAAAAAAAAAAAAAAATTTGCAAATTTTGAGTCGTACTCGACCAGTCGTGAGTGTACACGACCGGTCGTACTACGACCGGTCGAACACGTACACGACCGGTCGTGAAACTCGGGTTTTCACTTTAATTTGGGGATTTTGACTCATCTTCCTCATTTCTCTTTTCCCACCAACGGCTCTAGCTACGACCGGTCGAACCCACCTTCCTAGTTCTTCAAGGTTAGTGGTTCCTTTGCATTTTTACTATAGATTCTTGATATTAGTGTCTCAAATCACTCTCTTGTTGAATCTATTGGGTCGTTCATTGCAAGATTGGGGTTTTATCTTGAAAAATCTGATCTATTAAAACCTCATTTTTTCTATCTTGCATCTTGTGGTTTCATTGAAATCCTCCATTAAAAATGGATGCTAGAGGTAAAAAGAAAACTACTAGAGGTCCATCTTCTTCTAGATCAACTTCTATTGTACAACGTCATCTTCGGTCTCCCGAAAATGATCCTCCGAATGTTCGGGATTTACGTATGCGAAATATTATTGTTGAGCGTCCTGTGAATGTAAATCACATTGCTTCATATGGTATTCCTACTCTGTTGGAATCTGTGGGATGGGATAACATCTTGCATTGGGGTGGACCTGCATACCAGTCCATTGCCCATCCTTGTTTTTGTAGTGGATTTTCATTGATTGCTGATATTATGGAAATACCTGTCAATGATGAGAGCATTCCAATTGGTATTTTACATGACAGTCTCTCTGAATCTGAACGTAGAATGCTTACTAGAGATCTATGTAACTTGGATGTTCATTGGACTCATAAAGGTCATGCACTTCCCTCAAGATTTTTGTTACCCAGACACAGAGTACTACATAGGATTTTCATCTCTAATCTTTATCCACGTGCTGGTAATAAAACCGAACTCACTGCTTTTATGGTTCATGTTTTGTATTCTGTCATCTCTGGTGCAAAAATATGTTTACCTTCCTTAATTTGTCATTCCATTATTCTGTCTCGTCAACATCCTGGACATAGTGATATACCCTTTGGTTATTTGTTGACTATGCTAGCAAATCATATGCTCATTGCTATGCCTACTAGAGAAAAACCCATCCATCATCTCCCCTTCAATAATTCCAATCTTAACAAGATGACTTTAGAATTTACTGATGGTCAAGCTAGTGATCCTACTGAAGACGTGAATATGGATGATTTGTTTGAAGAACTTGAGTCAGACTCGGCTGATGATCCTGATTTTCAGCCCTCTGATTTTGATGAGAGATTGAATTCCCTTCAAGAGCAAGTGGCTCAAATTCGTGTTACCCAAGATACGCAATTCTCTTATCTACGCAAATATATGAGGCGTATTGCTAAGGGTTTACACAAATTGATCCTTCTAATCCTGCTCCATCCTCTGGTTCTGACTGAATGTTTTACTAAGTCTGTAATATTTGTTTTTTCACTTTACATACTCACTGACTTTTTGAATTATGCACTAAAGTTTTCTTGAATCTATACTTTAACTGCTATATTCATTTTGATTGCTGCCCTTGTTCCTTTGTCATTTTGTGACAAAAAGGGGGAGAAGTTTTGGGAGTTCCTATTATCTATTACTTAGGGGAGTTAAACAACTTCTCAGGGGTACCTATTCCTTACTCTGGGTAGTTATGTGAGAATGAAATATTTGACTTGCTTCTCTATATGAACTTGTGGTTGTATGCTTCTCTATTGTTCAACTTATTGTGAATATGTTGTGAGTAATATGTTGTGAGTACTTCTTTTAATTTGAAGTATTATTATTATTTGGATGTTTTGTCACAAATTTGCCAAAGGGGGAGATTGTAAGTGTTATGGTCTCATGCTCCTTTGGTTGTCAAATTTTGTGTGCCAAAAACATCTATCGGTGTTCTGTACTTGTATGATCATTTATGGAATTCAAGACACTTCAAAACTACATGTTGAAGCCTCAAAAAGCTACATGTTGAAGCCTCAAAAAGCTACATGTTGAAGCCTCAAAAAGCTACATGTTGAAGCCTCAAAATACTACATGATGAAGCCTCAAGAAGCTACAATGTTGAAGTTCAAATCTGAAGAAACAACGTATGAAGTAGTTCTATGTTGATCAAGATCTCAAGCCTGACAAGCCTGATATAATTCAATTTATCTACATTCGTTGAAAGGTTGAAGTTCAATGTCCATACGACATGGTTCAGGTTTGAATGACCTTAGGTTGACCCTTTAAGTAGGTCACTTTGGATACATTATTCAAATATTTAAAATACACAAGGTTGGTCTATTCTACGACCAGTCCTAGCTCTTGTTCGACCAGTCCTAACATTGGTTCGACTAGTCCAAGAAATTCCACGACCAGTCCTAAGAAGTTGAAGATTTTTCGGAATTTTTGGTACGCCCACGACCAGTCCTGGAGGTCCTTCGACCGGTCGTAGGTGTGGCTTCGACTCGTCCACGACCAGTCGTGGTGCTACGACTTAAAGTCCAGCAACGAAATCACTGGTCCTACGACCAGTCGTAGGAATTTACGACCAGTCGTAGGTGACCCACGACCAGTCGTGGGGTACTCACGACCAGTCGTAGAACGGCTTTCAAAGATCGCGCTTATTTTTTCAAAAATCTGTTAGAGCTACGACCAGTCGTAGGTTTCTAAGACCAGTCGTAGGAGCGATTTCTGCTTCTATAAATTGAACACGAAATTCAGAGTTTTCATAACTTCCACTCTCATTCAATTCAAGAATTTTCAAGTGATCACTCTGAGATAAGTTTGTGTTTATTTTAAGCTAGATTGTGCTTATTTAATATTCCTTTTTGCTAGCTTATTTAATTTGATTTTGTTTCTATATTCCAATCATATTTGAAAAGAGGAATTATCTTATTCCTTCTTCTTGGAATCAAAATCAAATTTAGCTACGCCCAACGAGTTAAATCTAAAATCAATTAGAACTTAGAACCTTATGAATGTGAGTATTGGAAATTGAACTTTGACATTCAAATCATCTACTCCGATTGGTTCTACCTACCGGGCTGCTACGAAAAAGAGAAATCCAGGTATTTTACAATTCTGTAAAATTCATTTGCTTTTGGTTTTGTTTGAGGTTGAGCCAGAAAAATCTCATTGTATTGGTTGTCTGAGGAAAACCAGAAAACTCAGAAAAGAGGGGTTTTTGGATTGTGTAAGCCCAAGTGAAAAAGACACAATTGTAAAGGTTTTTGGTGAACCTGTGAAAACCTATTTGTTAGTGAACGCTAATATCCCCCGTGTGAGGATATTAGGAGTGGAGTAGCTTTTTGTGTGGCTGTTGGAAAACAGTTGGTGTACACACAAGCGAACCACTATAACTCTTTGACTTGTGGTTTGAATGCTTGCTTAATTTTCATATCTTTTATCATTTGATCTTGTGGAATGTACAAGGGGATGTGAATGTTGTAATTATTTACATTTCAAGCAAGTGTGGGGATTGTTGTAATAATTTAGATCTTACTTCTTCATTTAAATTCAATTCCTTGCTATTTCATTTACTTATATTAATATTGAGTTCTTGATCCAAAAGAGGTTCTAGAAATAAGGTTGTCCTACCATAAGCCCTTGTTGATTATGGTGTAAGGTTGTCCTTAGAACTGAATTTGAATCAATCTCTCGATATCTATTTATCAAGGTGATTTAAATTTAGCTTTGTGAATTGATTCAAGTTGTAAGGTTGTTGGTTTATTTTATTTCCGCTGAATTTTATTTTAATTTGGCATAGTCCTATTCACCCCCCCCCCCTCTAGGACATATAGCTTGGCCTTTTCACTTGAGTCATGGGCTCCTCCTTTAGCGACAGTGCCGTATCAGCGTTGGGTGGCGGAGCAGTCGCTTTACTGCCAGGTTCCTAGTTGACACTTGACAATGATGAGGATGACAGAGACATCCTTGGAGATTCTGCTTCGTCCTCTTCAGGGGTCAATGACTCCTTCGAAGCGTTCGAAGAGAGGCCCTTCATTGACCCTTCCTTCTTGTCAGCTACACACGGCCACCTTTTGTCTGAGCTTTTCGTGCTTCGGCATGCGTGTGAGGACATGGCTCGTCGACTAACGGTAGGGCGGCGATATGACGAGAGTATGATAGCGTCCCGCAGATTGGAGAGGGATGAGGTCTTCTACCTGCGCATGGAGGTTGATAGACTTAGGTAGCGTTTATCGATGTATGAGGGAGGAGCAGGAGACTTACCAGGCGATTTTTTACTTTATTTTTTATTGCATCTTTTTTTTTGTTCAAAAAGAGATTGTGTATTTTTGCTTTGAGCAGCTTTGTAAAATATAGTGGATTTTGCAGATATATACCAAAAGTTTTAGGAAGGGAAAGAAATATGTTTTGTTTGTGCCTTATTTTGTCAATGTGTACTCGTGCTTGGATATGTGCTTTAGATGATGGAATCAGATCATTAAAATCAACTCACATCGAATGTGGTATTCCTGAGTTGTTTACTAGGGGTCTTGGTTCCCTGAGGGTAGTGCATACTAGGATCATGCCCCTCGGATTTGGGTAGACCCTGACAGAATTCTGATCCAGGACTTATTTCTTCCTTGTGCTTCTTCATTTTGCTTGTTGCCTTAACTTCATTGTTCTTGCACTTTTTTTTTTAGCCATTATTGCCTATAGCGCCTTTTCGGGTTTTCACCATGACTGGCTTCCCCATCATTTTTGCCTGTGGCGTCCTTTCAATTTTCATTTTCACCACATCCCGGGTTTTTGCTCTTGCTTGTCCTTTGGCAGTTGTGCTCTTTTTACCCTTAGCGCCCTTTCGGGTTTTCACTAAGTCCACTACATGCCTACTATTTTTACTCGAGCCGACCTTTCGGGTTTTCAACTCGCCCTCTTTGCTTAGGCACTTTTTGTTTTTTTTTGTAATGAGAGAGAGGGGTTGGATTCCTTCATTGTCAGCCGATTGACTGTCTTCCTAATTCATATCTGATCACAATCATAAAGTTGTTTGTCTGAGTTAGACAATCCTGTTAGGGAAGCGGGATGGTCTTGTAAGACTTGTATCTTTTTTGGGTTTTTTTTTGTTTGAACTGTATACTTTTCCATTTTTTTTTTGTTTTCCTCTTTTCCTAGGGTGTTTTTTTCTTTTTCTCTTTTTTTTTTTTTTTTTTTTTTTTTTCGTTTTTTTTTTCTTTGGACTTGTATTGGGGAAGAAATGATGGGTGTATTTTAGGATGGTCTTTTTTTTGCTTTTTTTTTTTTTGTGTCTTTTGACCTTAGCTTTATGATTGTAATTATTGATGAAATTAGGTATGGTTACCCATGATAGATTTTTATGTTGTCGGTGTTGATGGGCTCTGGAAGATGTTGAAGGTCAAATATTGCATATTATCCCCCATTTATTACTTAGTTTTATAAACATGATAATGCTTAATGTTCTATTTTAATCATGTTTGTGTTATAAGGTGAATTTATGAGCTTGGATTGAAAAGGATGTTAAAAGCATGGATTTAACACTCAAGAATCACCAAAGCCAAGGATGGATCTTATGAGACCAAGAATGAAGAAATCACATGCCGAAGATCTGCTTGAAATGAGGAATGAAGAGAATCAAAGACTTGAAGTGAAAAAAAAAAGAACCATAAAAATCTGCTTGCTTCGACTAGTCTAAGCCCTGTTTCAACCAATCTAAGCTCTCCCTCGACTAGTTGAAGGAACTTTGACTCGAACTCCAGTGATCAAAATCCTTTAAATTCCCGTCATCCTCGACCAGTCGAAGGTTGTCTTCAACCAGTCTAAGGTTACACAAAATTTGCGCAGACTGCGTAAATTTGATGCGGTTTTCAGATTTTTCCAACTCGGTGTGAAAGTTGGAGTTGCACAACTATATAGGATGTTGCTAGGCATTTTCTAGGGTTTGAGAAGTGGAGCAAAAGGGTGGAGAAGCCGTCGCCAAGAGTTTTTCTTCTTCTTCCTTAGTTTTTTCATGTTTTATTTAAGAGACTTTGGTTCAATCATGTCTATGGTTAGCTAAACCTCTTAGCTAGGGCTAAGAGGTGAAGCTTGTAGCGTGATACGATGTTTCTATTGATTTGATTCTAGTTTGATTATAAGGAATATTTTCAGTTTTTAATGGTTTGTTGTGACAAATTACAATAGATCTGCGATAGCTTTGAATATCGTCCTTTCCTATTTTGAGATTGATGGATTGGTAAATCTTGTTGTTTGCCATCGTCCCATGGGCATGGTTAGGTGACGGAATCCCTTTCAATCTTCCCAATTCTCCTTCTTTGATGACTAGATTCATGAGAAGTTCAAAGACCTGATCGTCTCTTTTTCCAACTGAATAAGATAGGACTCTGATTCCAGTTGTGTTCTTGAATCAAGCATAGAATCACCCCGATTGTTACAAGTGAATCCTTGGAAACCCTAGTTCCCACCTTTGAATTCTTAAGTTTTAATTACTTTAATCACAATTACTCTCTCAATTACTTCAGAATTATATTCACATCTTCTTCTAGTTCTAGTTCTAGTTACTTTCAGAATACACACAAGATTAGTCCCTGTGGATTCGACTTCGGTCTCACTAAGATTATTACTACATCGTGACCCTACACTTGGGGTTGTGAATAAGTTTTTGGCGCTGTTGCCGGGGACTACGGTTACGTTTTTGTGGAATTAATTGGTATTAGAATTAGGTTAAGATTAGGGTTTATTTTTCTATTATGTTTTTATGTTAGGATTTTTTCTGAAATTATTTTTAAAAACTAACATTGTTTTCTGTTTTGTAGGATCCTAACATTATCACTCTTATTCGGTAATTTTGTTCTAACCCTCTCTTTTATCTTCTATAGATCTCTTACTTGTTTTAGTTTTTCTACTTTTCTTTTTAGGTTTAGTTGTTTAGTTACTTGAGGGCTGAGAGTGTTTCATGCTCAAGTGGGTCCTTGATAACACTCTACGTCTTTTGAATGAAGGAGGATTAGTCGAAGGGTTGCCTATCCATCACAGGATTAGACACCACTTGAGACCCTCTGAGTTAATAGAAGTGATGGCTGCAAATCAACCTCAACCCTAGTTGAGGAAGTTCAAGATGAAAACGAGGTGCACAATGCACCACCGCCTCGTACTGTACGAGATTATTTACAATCGGCAGGGATGAGTACACCTTCTTGCATGATATTTCCATTGAATGTAGGAACTGTGGATATTAAACCATGGGTAATTCAACTCCTTCCTAAGTTTCATGGACTAGAATTTAGAAGTCCATACTTGCATATGAAAGAGTTTGATGAAATCATATCTACATTACACTTCCCAAATGTGTTTGAGGACACAGTTAGACTGAAATTGTTTCCTTTCTCTTTGAAAGAAAGCAAACGTCGTGGTTACATTCCTTAAGACCAAGGTCCATTGGCATGTAGGCTGAGATGACAAGGGAGTTCCTTAAAAAGTTCTTCCCCTATCATAAAACAAATACCTTAAGGAAAGCAATCATGAATTTTGCGCAAAAAGAGGATGAGACATTCTTCCAATGTTGGGAGCAATTTAAGGATCTCATAAATTCATGTCTACAACATGGCTACGAAACATGGCGTATAACAAGCTTTTTCTATGAGGGATTGACCTCACCCATGCGTCAATTTGTGGAGATAATGTGTAATGGGGAATTCATGAATAAGGAAGCTGATGATGCATGAGATTATTTTGATAAACTTGCTAAAAATGCGCAATCATGGGATACCTCTTCAAGAATTACTACTTTTAAGCCTACTCGATTAAAGGAAAGGAGAGGAATTTATGTTCTAAAAGAGGAAGATGATATAAATGAAAGAGTAGACAAACTCACAAGAAAAGTCGAGGCCATGAAACTTAAGAAGGTAGAACCCAAAAAGGCTTCAGAAGTTGTTTGTGGTATTTGTGTTTGTAACATACATACAACTAAGAATTGCCTAACAATTCCTGCTTTTCAAGAGATATTGAATGAGCAACCGTAAACAACTACCAAAAACCTTTTAGTGGACCCACCTCAAATACATATAACTCAAGCTAGAGGAACCATTCAAACTTTAGTTGGAAGAACGGAGAAACGGCTACTCTTCAAGAGATCCTTAACCAATTCTGAATTAAAGGAAACTTAAGAGGATCTGGTCTTAAAACATATACAAAACCAAGAGCTTATTAATTAGGGTATGCCGCAAGCCTTTCAAGACCTTACAAAGGCCATATAAGGGCTTAAAACAAAAAATTCAATCAGGGAGAAAAGGATTCTTCTGGCTCAGCCTCTCCCTAACCCAAACAGTAATATGAAATCAGTGACCCAAACTCTTTAAAATGGATGGACCAGGCTAAGTCTATCACCACTCTTAGGAGTGGAAAGACAATTGACAAATTTCTTCCGGTGAGGGCTGAAAAACCTAAGGATTCGTAAATAAATGAGAATGATAGGCCTAGCAATGCTCCACATGGGTTAGAACCGAAACCTCAAAGTAAGCCATTTGTGCCATTCCTTCAACGATTGATTGCACCAAAACCTCTCTCTAACTTTCAAGATATTCTAGAGGTGCTTAAGCAAGTGAATGTTAACATCCCTCTACTGGATGTCGTTAAACAAATCCCTTCATATGCCAAATTTCTGAAAGACTTATGTACGACCAAAAGACGGCAAAACATACAAAAGAAAATCTTTTTGATAGAAAAAGTGAGTGTCATCCTTAAGTAAGATGTGCCACAAAAATACGAAGATCTCAGTAGCCCAACCATCACTTGTGTAATTGGAAACCACTGGATTGAGCACGCGCTTCTTGACTTAGGGGCGAGTGTAAACTGATCCTTTACTTAGTTTAAAAACAATTGGGTTTAGGTGAATTAAAAGTCATGCCGACCACATTACAACTTGTTGATCACTCAGTTCGTGTACCAAGAGGAAAAATTGAGGATGTGTTATTCCAGGTTGACAAATTCTACTACCCAGTAGATTTTATCGTTCTGGATACTCAGCCCATCGTGGACATGAGCACTTAAATTCCCGTCATTCTTGGTCGCTCATTCCTTGCCACATCAAATGCAATCATCAATTGTAGGAATGAAGTCATGAATTTGTCTTTTGGGAATATGACATTGAAGCTCAATATCTTTTCAATATGAGTAAACAGGTAGAGGATGATGACGATGCCCATGATATTAACTTGATTAATTCTTTTGTAGAGGATAGAACTCTGATGACCTTATCCTCTGACCCCCTAGAGATGTGCTTAGCTCACTCCCATGATTTATATGATGATATTATTAGAGAGACTGGTGTCATGCTTGATATTGTGCCGATACTTGAAGTTAAGAGGCCACAACTTGAAAAATTGCCCCAAACTAATGTAGTTCTACTATCTAACCTCAAGGCACCGAAGCTTGACCTAAAACCTTTGCCCTCTGAATTGAAATATGTCTATTTAGGTCAAGATGAGACATACCCGGTGGTGATTTCTTTCCACCTTGAGCAAGAACAGGAGAGTATACTTATCTCTACTCTCATTGAGTACAAAGGAGCCCTTGGATGGTTGAGTACGGATCTCAAGGGAATTGACCCTTTAATTTGTACTCACCATATTTATTTAGAGGATAAATAAAGACCTCCTGGCAACAATAACATAGATTAAATCCAAACATGAAGGAAGTGGTTAAGACCGAAGTTATTAAGCTATTAGATGTGGGTATCATATACCCTATATCCTATAGTTGATGGGTGAGTCCAACTCAGGTGGTTCCTAAGAAGTCTGGAATCACCATCGTAGCTAATGCAAACAAACAATGAACTCGTGGTAACTAGAGTCACTACTGGTTGGAGAATGTGCATTGACTACAAGAAGTTGAACACCATCATGAGGAAGGACCACTTTCCTTTACCCTTCATTGATCAAATCTTGGAAAGGCTAGCTGGTCATTCCTATTACTGTTTCCTTGACAGATATTAGGGCTACAACCAAATTGAGATAACCCTTAAAGATCAGGAAAAAACAACATTTACATGTCCTTACGACACCTTTGCTTACCGAAGGATGCCATTCGGACTGTGTAATGCCCCCACCACGTTTCAACGATGCATGATGAGTATTTTTCTAACATGGTGGGGCAATATTTAGAGGTCTTCATGGATGACTTTTCTGTCTTTGGTCCATCCTACAGCGATTGTTTGGAGAATCTTAAATGTGTGCTAAAGCAATGTGAGAAAAAGAATTTGGTACTAAATTGGGAGAAGTGTCATTTCATGGTTCGTAAGGGAATTATCCTTGGACATATCATCTTGTCCAAAGGAATTGAGGTAGATAAGGCAAAGCTTGATCTTATCTCTAACTTACCTCCACCTAAGAACATTTGTGACGTGCGATCCTTCCTAGGACACGCCGGATTTTATAGATGATTCATAAAAGACTTTAGTCACCTCTCTTGTCCTTTATGTAATCTACTTCAAAAGGATATACCATACGAATGGACTGAGCAATACTAGGAAGATTTTTCTAAGCCTAATGGCATGTTAACCAGCGCACCTATCATGCAGCCACCCACTGGAACCTTCCTTTTAAAATTATGTGTGATGCGTCCGATTATGCTCTTGGGGCGGTTTTAGGCTAGAGAAAAGAAAAGAAGCCTTATGTTATTCATTATACAAGTAAAACTCTAAATCCCGCCCAAGTGAATTACTCTACTATGGAGAAAGAACTCTTAGCTGTATTATTTACTTTGGACAATTTAGGTCCTACTTGATTGGATTCAAGATCATAATCTACACTGATCATGCGGCACTCAAGTATCTTCTTTTTAAGTATGATGTTAAGCCTCGCTTGATAAGATGGATCCTCCTACTCTAGGAATTTGATTTGGAAACAAAAGATAAAAAGGGAGTAAAGAACGTAGTGGTTGACCATCTTTCCCTCCTTGATCTCTTTGATTCCCTTGAGACAACACATATAAATGACATGTTCCCTGACGAACAATTGTTTAAAGTCTCTCATTCACCTTGGTTTGCTAATATTGCTAATTATCTTGCCACGGGTTTAACGCTAACACATTGGACTGCACAAGATAAGAAAAAATTCTTCGCCGAGGTACGCAAATTCTTCTGGGATGATCCATATTTATTTAAATATTACCCAGACCAAATCTTAAGGAGATGTATGCCAGACAATTAACACCAAAGTGTCATCTCCTTCTGTTACTCTCAGGCCTGTGTGTAAGTGTTATGGTTATTTGTTCCTTTGATTGTCAAATTTGGTTGTGCCAAAACCACAGTTTGTGTCTTGTGTAACACATTAATATATATGTTCAAGCTAATGCATCACATGTATAAGGACAATGCTTTAAATCATGAACAAAGATCTACTTAAAGAAATGCAAGATCAAGTACATTGATTCACCTTTAAGCTTCAAAGTTCAATGATTTTAAAGTGACATCAAGAGACAAGTCAACTGTTTATAACTCAAGACTCAAAGTGAAGCACGATTCAAGAACTACAAAGACAAGCTTCAAAAGATCTTAAGTACAAGCTTCATGAACTTCTACGATCTTTCATCATCTGGAGAAGAGAAGGTTCAATGTTCATATAACATGGTAAAGGTATGGAAGACCTTAGATTGACCTTGGGGTAGGTCATTTTGAATACATAATTCAAATTGAATTACTTTATAGATGTTTAGTCTGTTCTTCGACTAGCCCTGGACTCTGTTCGACTAGTCCTAGCACTGGCTCAACCAGTCCAAGAAATTCCACGACCAGTCCTAAGTTGTTGTAAATTTTCAGAATTTTTTGGTTGAGCTACGACCATTCTTGGAGACTGCTCGACCGGTCGTGTGAACAGTGCACGACTCATTCATGACCAGTCCTGCAGTTATGACTCAAACTTTAGCAATCATTCCTGGTTCCTCACGACCAGTAGTGGGAAGGTCACGACCAGTCGTGGAGGTCCCTCGACCAGTCGTGAAGTGCCTACGACCAGTCATGGAATGGTTTTATCCGATCGCGCTCAAAAATTCAAAATGCTGTTGGTTCTACGACCAGTTGTAGTGTCCTTATGACCAGTCGTGAACGTGATTTCTTCATCTATAAATAGAGCATGATTTTCAGAGTTTGACAAGTCAATTCAAGTAAAATCAAGGCATCACTCTAAGAGATAAGTTTGTAAACTTTTTAAGCTATATTGTGCATATTTAATATTCTCTTTTTATTAGATTTTTATATTTGATTTTGTTTATGCATTCCAATCTGATTTGAAAGAGGAATTGTGATATTCCACTTCTTGGAATCAAAATCAAATAGAGCTAACCCAATTTGATTTAATTTAAAATCAATTAGAACCTAGAACCATTTCAAAGTGAGTGTGGACATTGAACTTCTATATTTTAACTTCTACTCCGATTTGGTTCTTCCGAGCTGCAACAAAAGGAGAATTCCAGGTATTTTACATTATTATAATTTCCATTGTATTGGTTTCTTTTGAGATTAATCCAGAAAAATCTCATTTGTTTTGGTTATCTGAGGAGAGCCAGAAAACTCAGAGTGTGGGGTTTTTGAATTGTGTAAGCCCACTTGAAAGACACAATTGTGAGGTTTTAGGTGAACTTAAAAAAACGTATTTCTATAGTGAACGCTAATATCCACTGTGTGAGGATATTAAGAGTGGAGTAGCAAGCTGTGTGGCTGTTGTTTAACAGTCGGTGTACACACAGGAGAACCACTATAACTCTTTGTGTTTTGTGGATGTGTGGTTTAATTTCTATACCTTTTATCATTCAATATTGTAGAATGTATTTGTGGATGTGAATGTTGTAATCTTTTACCTTTCAATCATTGTGGGGAATGTTGTAATAACTTAGATTTTATTTTCTTGTTATTTATCTATTTATTCATCTGTATCAAGTTTGAGTTTTTGATACAATGACCTTTCTAGGAATCAGGTTGTCCTACCATAAACCTTAGTTTTTGGTGTAAGGTTGTCCTTAGAACAACATTTGTATCAATCTCTCAATACTCATACATTTGAGGTTGCTTTACATTTCAGTATTGTGAATTGATTATAGTGTTATCTTTCCTTTATTTGTTTAAATTCTGTTGTTATCATTTTAATTTGGCATAGTCCTATTCACCCCCCCTTCTAGGACATATAACCTGGCCTTTTCACTGTAGTGGTCACTTTTTGTTAAAAAGACCATGACCAAAATTCTGCAGTGCGGCTTTTATTAGCCCACTATGTTTAATGACACTTATGAGTTTTGCAAAGCTTGTGAGCATTGTCAGAAATTGGGAGCATTGTCGTGTCGAAATATGATGCCTTTAAACTCCAGTCTGATCATTGAAGCATTTGATTACTGGGCATCGATTTCATGAGACAATTCCCCTAATCCTTTAGAAATTTATATATTTTGCTAGCAGTAGACTATGTCACTAAATGGGTCGAAGAGATTCCATGCTAGAATAATGATCATTAAACAGTCATTAAATTCTTAAAAGAAAACATCATTTCCCGATTCGAAATGCCTCGATCCATCATTAGTGATGGAGGTTCACATTTTTGTAATAGGCCATTTGTGAACTTAATGAAGAAATATGACATCTCCCATAAAGTGAGCACTCCATACCACCCACAGACAAGTGGACAAGCTGAGATTTTCAATAGGGAGATTAAACATATTCTGGAGAAAATAGTTAACCCTGATTGTAAGGATTGGTCAATCCACTTGACCGATGCTTTATGGGCTTACCGTACTACATTTAAGACTCTTATTGGAATGTCTCCCTTTAGACTTGTCTATGGGAAGGCTTGCCACTTGCCTATGGAGTTGGAACATATGGCCTACTGGGCTATTTAAAATTTAAACTTCAATTTGGACAACACTGGCTCGCTATGTAAACTTCAATTGAATGAACTTGAAGAGTTCCGGGATGATGCACATGAGAACTCGAGAATTTACAAGAATAGGATGAAGGTGTTTCATGATCAACACATTCTTCGGAAGTCATTCACACTAGGTTAGAAGGTCATTTTGTATAATTCTCGATTACATCTTTTTCCGGGTAAACTCCAATCTCGTTGGACCGACCCTTTCACTATTACTAATGTCTATCCTTATGGGGCTGTCGAGATTTGGAATCCAAATAGTGGCAATGACTTTAAAGTAAATGGGCATCGATTAAAGCCATTTGTAGAGAAATTTGATTCAGAGGACATGTTCATACCTCTGATCGATCCTGTTTACCAGGATTGACCTCCTAGTCTGACGGAGGTATAGCTAGGTTTATTGCTTTCATATATGTTGTGTTTAGGATAGTTTGCTTTACGCTGGTTAGGATAGTTTGCTTTCTGCTGTTTAGGGTTATTTGTTTTTCACTGTTTAGGATAGTTTGCTTTCTGTTGGTTTAATTCTTGTGCTAACTCATCTTCACACTGAGATCATTGGAAAAGCCTCAAAATTCATTCTTCAGGTATTACCTTTCCATCACTTCCTTTTTCTTTTCATTGCCTCTTTTGCATTGCATGATTATTTCTTTTACATTGAGGACAATGTAGATTTTCAGGTTGGGGATGAGGGATTAGGTAAACTAATTAGTGTTTTCTCAGTATTGAGTAAAATTTTTGAAAATTTTCAATGTTTCAAGTTGAAATCTGTTAGGAAGTGATGAATTGTGTACTTAAGAATGCTTTGAGTATGATAAGAAAGAGATTGAATTTTGGATTGTTGGAGTTTGATCAACTTAGTAATCTATCATCTAAGTTCTTGCGCTCAATTGTTAATCTAAATCACAAGACACATTCAATTTGCCTTTTGTAAGACATGATAGAATTTCTGATTGTTAGTATGTGAATCATTGATAGATGGTGAGAATCAAGTATGGAGAATTTTATCCACCTTAAAAGAAGAAAAGAATTAGTTAAAAAAAAACATTAGATCGATAAAAAGGTTATGTATGGTGAAAAGATTGGAAAAGAATGCAAAAATAATAAGGTCTATAAAAGAATAAATAAAAATTGATCGTCGATATAAAATAAAAAACTGAAAAAAGAAGGAGAAGGGGATAAGTTCGGAATCAGTACTTGAGTTTCAAACCAATCTTAAAGTGATGAGCATGGCTAGCATGATGAAAAGATAGTATTTTTATGGGAAGTAAGTAGATTCTCACGAAACACATTGAAGAACATGATATATAGACTTATACTCTACTTTGATTGATAAAGAATCTATTTGATAGATCGCTTATGTGATTCGACTCTAAGTTTTCAAAATCTCACTTTCGTATCTTAATTCTACCCATTCATGCTTGAGTGTACAAAATATTGTTTTCTTAAATAGGTTATGGAGATTGAGCATTGAGGTTTGTTTCACGCATACTTCACTCGGGACTAGCAAAATGCTGGTTGGGGATTGTGTTGAGGGTCCCGAATTTTTCCAACTCAGTGTGAAAGTTGGAGTTGTACAATTATAAATAGAAATTCCTAAGCATCTTCTAGGGTTTGAGGAGTGGAGGAAAAGGGTAGAGAAGCCGTCGCTAAGAGTTTTTCTTCTTCTTCCTTAGTTAGGATGTTTCTATTACTTTGATTCATGTTTATGTTGAACTCTCTTTGATTCTAGTTTGATTATAAGGACTATTTTCAGTTTTTAATGGTTTGTTGTGACAAATTATAATAGATCTGCGATAACTTTGAATATCATCCTTTCCTATTTTGAGATTGATGGATTGGTAAATCTTGTTGTTTGCCATCGTCCCATGGGGATGGTTAGGTGACGGAATCCCTTCCAATCTTCCCAATTCTCCTTCTTTGATGACTAAATTCATAAGAAGTTCAGAGATCTGACCATCTCTTCTTCCAACTGGATAAGATAGGACTTCGATTCCAGTTGTGTCCTTGAATCAAGCATAGTATCACCCTGATTGTTACAAGTGAATCCTTGGAAACCCTAGTTCCCACCTTTGAATTCATAAGTTTTAATTACTTTAATCACAATTACTCTCTCAATTACTTCAGAATTAGATTCACATCTTCTTCTAGTTCTAGTTCTAATTACTTTTAGAATACACACAAGATTAGTCCCTGTGGATTCGACGTCGGTCTCACCGAGATTATTACTACATCGCAACCCTACACTTGGGGTCGTGAACAGAATATCTTCTCCTCTCAGGTTGGTGAGCCGAAGGGTGCATCCTAGAAGCACCTCACGGATGATCAATGGTCCATACCAGGAAGGCTTGAATTAGCCCCTAGGGTCTGGTAGGTGTGGAGTAAAGATGTGCTTCATGACCATATCATCTATCTTGAAGCTCCTCTTCCAGACCCTTTTGTTGTAGGCTTGAGCGATCCTTCTTTGGTAACATTGTGAGTGACTTAGTGCGCGCATGCGCTTCTCATCTGCCAGGTGAAGTTGATCGTATTTTACTTGTTGCCACTCACCTTCTTTGATTTTGCTTTTCAGTAATATTCGGAGAGATGGTATTTTGATTTTGACTGGTAGCACTGCCTCCATTTCGAATGTGAGTTCGAAAGGAGTTGCGTCTGTAGCAAACCGTACAGACGTCCGATAAGCCCAAAGTGCGTATGAGAACATCTTAGACCAATTGCGATATGTTATGACTATCTTCTCGAGTATCCTAATAATTATTTTGTTTGCAGCTTCGACTCCACCATTCATCTGAGGGCGATAGGGACTTAACCGATGGCGTTGGATCTTAATTTTTTGAGGAATTCATCCATCCTTTTATTGATGAAGGGCGACCCGTTATCCATAATGATGGCATGAGGGACTCTGTACCAGCTAATGATGTTGTTCTTCATGAACTTCACCAAGTGAGATGTTGCGATTATGGTATAGGATGCTGCTTCTACCCACTTCGTGAAGTAATCAATTGCCACCAAGATGTACTTGTGATCGTTTGAAGCTTTTGGGTTGACTTTCCCGATGATGTCGAGACCCCACATAGAGAAAGGCCAGGGTGCAGTCAGGTTGTAAAGTTCAAAAGTAGGTGCATGAATTTGATTTGTGTGTTCCTGACATTTGAAACGTTTTCTGACATGTTGGCAGTAGTCTGTCTCCATTGTTAGCCAATAGTAGCCGAGTCGCAAAATCTTTTTCACCATCATGTGACCATTCATGTGTGGGCCATATACTCCTTCATGATCTCTGACATGATCTTAGCCACTTCTGTTTCATCCACACATCGAAGGAGGACTTGGTTGAAGAATCTTTTGTAGAGGATACGTCCACTAATAGTGAACTGGGTTGTTAGTCGCTAAATGGTGCGACGATAAGTTGGTGTAGCTTCATTGGGATATTTTTTATGCTCCAGATACCTTTCGATGTCCGTGTACCAGGGACGGTTGCTAGGTGAGACTTCTGCTTCATCAATTTGTAGACAGAAGGCAGGCTCCTCTTGAAGCTCCACAGTAAGTTCCCACTCGAAAATTCCTTTGGGAATCTCTAGCATTGACGCGAGGGTGGCGAGTGCATCTACAAATTGATTCTTAGCTCGGGGCATGCTTCATATTTAGCCACATTATTTATACAATTAAATGCTAAACGCCTGGAGATGGGAATCGGGACATCGTCGGGGGAGTAAAGAATTGCTCCTACTCCGCTCCCTTTTGAATTGGCGGCTCCGTCGAAGAAGAGGGTCCATTCTTCTACCTTTCTTTCTTCTTCTTCCTCGATAAGGACGATGTCCTCGTCAAGGAAGAAGGTCTTTAATGATTGATAATCGGGGAGGGAATGAGCTGCTAGGTGGACAGCCAGTGCTTTCCCCTTGATTGCTTTTTGAGTCACATAAGTGATGTCGAACTCAGAGAGTAGTAATTACCATTTCGCGATTCTTCCTGTTAATGTTGGCTTTTTGAACAGGTACTTTAATGGGTCCATGCGAGCAAGCAAAAGGATTGGATAGGCGATCATATACTATCGAAGTCATTGTGTTGTCTAAACCAAAGCAAGACACGTTTTCTCTAAGCTAGAATACTTTGACTCATAGCTAGTGAATCTTCGGCTTAAGTAATAGATCACTTGTTCTTTCTTCTCGATACATCGTGTTGGCCGAGGACACATCCAATTGCTTCTGCTACAACAGAAATATAGAGCAACAATGGCCTGCCCGGTATAGGTGGCATCAGCACTGGAGGATTTAGCAGGTACCACTTGATTTTGTCGAAGGCCACTTTGAAATGGCGGTAAAGACCGCACTAGTTGAAGAAGGAATATGCAATGTCCTATAGGGGGGTGAATAGGACTTTTTAAAGTTTTTATGTTTTATTTAAAAATCCTACTTCACTAATCCTATGATCATGCAAATATCAGGATTACTTAAATGTAACTCTACTGGCTTCCAAGCCCGGTAGAGGATCCAATCATAAACTATTTTAGAGATAAGCAGTATGCAAGCTAGCTTATGATGGATGTGACTGTGTAAGTGTGTGTGGTGTGATCAAATATTCAGATGAGGAAGTATTAAAGTAAATCACACAATCATAAAAATAATAATCTCAAACACAATCATTTTATAGTGGTTCGACGATAAGTCTACTCCACTCCCGATAACCGCACTCAACCCTTGAGTGTACCGGATTTCATTAAGGAGGTTTCACAGTGGTTCACCTCAAACCTAAGGTTTTAAATCGGATCACCTTCAACCTTTACAACCTACACTGAGGCTGATTGTTTATGCTCTCATAAGCAAGGGTCAACACAACATACCCACTTTTAGGCACACTGGCCAAGGATCTTCCATAAGACCCTACTGGAGGTTTCTACATGATTGACCTCAAACCCGAGGTTTCACCCAGTTAACCTCAAACCCAAGGTTTTACACGGTTCACCTCAAACCTAGAGTTTTACTGGTTCACTCCTAACCAGATGTTTATGCTCTCCATAGAGCATGGGTCCACACAACGCACCCACCAGTACACTCCCGCCGGAGGCCTCCTTGTGGACTTCAAAGGGTGAGAACCACTTAAGACCCAATCCTAGAAAGGAATGATCACAAGTGTCCTCTTGGACTCTGGATACTTATAAATAAGCTGATGAGTCCCGTTTAGCACAATGCCGAAGATCTCCTACTCCTTGTTGACAAAGAGTCTTCTGCTTCCTTGATCCGCAACACAAGATAATATACCAATACTTGGCTTTGGGTTGGGTCAAGGTCAAGATGGAATCCTACTCTCAAAATATTTTCCTATTAGAAAGATAGAGCGATTCTAATCTTATAATTTCAAGGCATCCCAGCTTAATGATTTGCCATTAAGGTAGTAGCTGGAGGATCCTTGAATGCGGAAGGTCATTCCCCAATCCACTCTATTGAATGTCAATGATGAGGGTGGATTGGAGGATGTACTCCCTTGAGAGAAAGGGCTTTGGATATAAGATATAAGTTGAAACACACAAAAGCTCTCTCTTCTTTCTCTCACAGCAACAAAAGACAAGTCCTCTATATATAGGCAAAAAGTTCCAATGAATATAAAATGGTCACATTTATGACAGAGTTCGATATCATCAAGCGTATACTCTTGATAGCATTGATGGTCTGCTCGATGACTCGGACTCAATGTCATTCGCTTTTGAAACTCTTTGCCAATTGGTCGATGAATCGAAACTATTGTCGATGTCATCGGATTTCGAACTCTGATTCCATCGATGACAGGTTCGATCCATCGACACTTGAAAATGAGAGAGACTTGACTTTGAAATATT
This sequence comes from Magnolia officinalis, assembly GCA_021015155.1. Classification (NCBI taxonomy): domain Eukaryota; kingdom Viridiplantae; phylum Streptophyta; class Magnoliopsida; order Magnoliales; family Magnoliaceae; genus Magnolia; species Magnolia officinalis. The sequence goes on along the minus strand of JAJHSJ010000938.1, from coordinate 177,489 downwards.
TCATGTTTTCATGAATGATCGAGGAACCATCGAGATCATCGGAATTTGATTGTCGATGATATCGAGATCAGAGTCGAGGCATCGATAAATCCAGCGGATTTGTCTTTAAGCTTGCTGGACAGTTTATGACCTTGTTTGATGCAATCGACCTGGTGCCGATATCATCGATATTTGAATATCGATTCTATTGAAGGGCCCCCGATCATAGTTTTAAAACATCCTGAAATATCTGATGTAAGATATGCGCGCCCACGATCGATATCATTGATGGACTTCCGATGTTATCGATATTTGATTTCAGATCATATCGGAAGAACATCGATATATTGAAGAAATTTGAGATTTTCATTAAAAAATAGGGACGCCGAAAATCTGCCTGTCGATCTTATCGAGCCACTTTCTATGGACTCGAGATTTGAATATCGATGATATCGATAGGGGAATCGATATATCGATAAATCAGTCCAGATGAGTATTCAGTTGCTGGACATTTTTAGTTCTTATATCGATGATATCGATAGGTGTATCAATACATCAATAAATCCGTCCAGATGAATATTTAGTTGCTGGACACTTTTGGTCCTCACATCGATAATATCGTTAAGGTATCGAGGACATCGACAGAGCAAGTCGATCATATCGAGGGTGTTTCGATAAAATCGACAAGGCGAAAAAAACTTAGAGATTTTTCTATTTTGAAAAAAGTTTTCTCACCTTTAAACCCTATGATTTCTAACTTGTTTTTAAGGGTTTTCTTTACCTGGTGTTTTTGGGTCATGGGATGTGAGGCTTTAGCTTTACCTGTGATGAGCTTGCACACATCCGGTTGAGGCAGACGCTTGAATTGATCTTCCTATCAGGCTCTGTAGACACTCTGACTCAACATTCATGTATCTTGACAAACTAGGGCACTTTCACGCTTCACAATCGTCGTTCCATTCTTTTGGTGAATTCTTCCTTAAGAGCTTGAATATGGGCTCGCAGATGGGCGTGAGCTGAGTAATGAATTGGTTGATGTATTGTATCCTCCCTAGGAAGCCCCAGATTTCCTTCTAAGTCTTTGGAGGTGGCATCTCAATGATGGCTTTTGTCTTGGTTTCATAAACCCTGTTATCGTCTTCGCTGACAATGAAGCCCAATAATTTACCCCCGGTTGCGCCGAAGACGCATTTATGTGGATTGAGATGAAGCTTGAATTTTTCTAGTCGATCAAAGAGTTTTTTGATATCTTCAAAGTGTCCTTCGATTGTGCGAGACTTGACGATCATGTCGTCCATGTAGACTTTCATTTCCTTGCTTATCATGTCATGGAACAGAGCAGTCATAGCTCGCTGATATGTGGTCCCATCATACTTCAACCCAAATGGCATAACTCGATAGTAGAAGGTTCCCCAAGGCATGATGAAGGATGTCTTCTCACGATATTCAATGGCCATCTTAATTTGATTGTAGCCATAGAAACCGTCCATGAATGAGAAAATTTTGTGTCCTACTATATTATCTACCAGTGTGTCGATGTGAGGTAGCGGGAAATTGTCTTTGGGATTGGCTTTGTTCAAATCCCGGAAGTCGATGCACATCCGGACTTTCCTGTCCTTCTTCGAAACTGGTACAATATTTGCGAGACATTCTAGGTAGTTGGAGATTACGAGGAATCCTGCGTTAAATTGCTTGATGACTTCATCACGGACTTTCAGGGCCCATTCTGGATTCATTCTTTGGAGCTTTTATTTGACTGGCTTCATCTCGGGCTTCGTTGGCAGGCGATGTACTACCAGTTCTTCATCGAGCCCAGGCATGTCCTCATAAGAGAACTAATAGTTGGATAATCATCATTCTCTGCTTGCATTCCTAAGGCAAGGACCTACCAATGTGCACTTCTCTAAAGATTTTCGAGGATCCTAAGTTCACAATTTCGAAATCGTCCACAACAACATTGGCCTTGGTTTTGAACTTTCTGAGGGAGTCCTCTAGCTCGGGAGTCAGGTCATCATTTTCCTTATCTTGGGCTTCGTCCAAACCTATGAGTTCGAAATCTAACTCTAGATCGAAATCATATGAGTCGACTTTAAACTTAGTGGTTGGAACAGACGCATTTGGCACGTTTATGAGTTTTAAAAGGTTTTCTACTGTTTTTGATTTTTGAATCTCTTCTAGCTCCTCCAGTCTGCTCCCATGTGGAATCCTGACGTCTAACCAATCAAGGGAAAGCCACTCCCCTTTTTCAGTCCAATGGATGGGTTGTTTCTGCCCCTTGTTACTTTGACTAACCGGTAGGAGGTTCTCTCCCTGACTAATGATGGAGATGGGAGACACTCCATCCTTATCTGTTGATTTTGCAAAGGGTGCCCCTTGCCCTTGGTCATAGTTCTTTGCGGGTGGTCCCACTCTAATGTCTCCGCCCGATGAATCGGGTGGTGTTGCCCCTTGCATCGAATGTTAACGTTCCTTTGGAGTCCCGATGATCTTATCCCATCGTATTGGTGGCTAGATTGATTCCTGATTATAATTTTATGATAATTTTAACCTCTGGAATTGCTCTTCCAAGGTAGGCACCTTGTCCCCACAGACCACCCTGAATTTGACGAACCGGATGGGTGTGCATTTGAATGGTTGTGTCTTTTTAGGTCTTGTGGCTTGCTCCCCTAGCAAAGGTCAGTACCCCAGTCCTTGCCTTCATTCGTTTGCCACGGCTTGTCTTACTATCATACCTTTCCCATGGAATTCGGTATGGTAGTTAAGAATTTGACATTCAGCGGGAGGGATGACATATTCTGGAGCGAGAGGATAGGGATTAGTGATGGAATTCACAGTCTCAAACTCGAAACTATGGTATGATATGTCACCCTCCACATGTTGGATATCAATTACCAAGATATCGGGTTCTAGGGCGGTGACCGCTGTTGGTAAGATGATCTCATGTTCGGCAAGAACGGAAATAATTCTATTCTCGGAAGAAAATTTAACCCTTTGGTGGTGAGTTGATGGGATGGCCCTGACGGCATGGAGCCAAGGTCATCCCAAAAAAGGTTAAACGAAGCTGACATATCGAGGACCTAAAAAGTGATTGTTGATACGTCTGGTCCGATTCGTATCTCTAAGTCTATCTCTGCCTCTACTTGCCATCGGGAATTGTCGAAGGCTCTGACACTCATGTTACTGGGCCTGAAGGAGGAGGGTTCGATTCCAAGACGATCAACAGTCCTCAGAGGGCAGACATTCAAGCTTGATCCGTAATCAATGAGGTACAGAGGGACCTTAAGATCCCTGTAATGGATAACTATATTGAGTGAGAGCCCATGTTTGTGGCCCTCTGGTGGCAGCTTGTCATTTGTAAATGTGATTGCCTAAGGTGTGAGGAGCTGCCCTATCATGTGCAGAATCATTTCGGGTGGTACATCCGGAGAGATGTGTGCATCATTTAAGGTCTTTGCAAATATTTCTTGGTGTGACCTTGATGTACACAATAATTCCCAAATGGAGATCTGTGCAGGAATGGTTTTAAACTGACTCGCTACATCGTAGGCGGCTTCAGTCTTATTAGCAGTTCCTAACAGAGCTCCTCGGGCTTCATTTCGATTTTGATTGTCTCTCCGGAAGCATCTCCTGTTGGGGTTCATGTTGTCGACCTCGGTGCACTCAGGGTAATGTCATGTGACTGCTTTTACCTCATAGGAGGGAACTGTCCTTCCTTCCAAGAACATCGGAACTTGAGGAGTTTGAGGCGGGGATGGTGTTATTGGTTTTGGTGTACCTTGTGGTGGACATGGTGACCTTCTCTAGAATACAACTGAGTTTTCTTGCAGATTTAGTTATTCCGTGATAGGATTCTCCTCCCTTCTTTGGGGTGTGTTCTGTGGGAGAGGAGTCCTTCTAGCATGTGCCAATTAATGGGGTAAGAGGGAAAAACCTGAAGATTGTTCTTGGGTAAGAGGTGCCCCTTGTAAGACTAGTAGAACAAGATCTGGGGGTCCTCCTTGCAAGATGAGAGGTTCAGATTTTGACCTGTTTGAGCTTTAAGATATGAAATTTGATGTTGGGGGTGCCCCTTGGAGAATGAGAGGCTCTGCTGCTGGTGCTACTTCAAGGAATACTTGAGGCTCGAGTGGGGCATCCGTTGGTACTCCCATGGCCAATTTACTGGGTCGGTTATGATTGTATGTATGGATTGATGAGGAGAGGAGTATGAATGATGTCCTTCCTCGATGTTATTGATGGTAGAGGTGCCTGACGAGCTGGGTCATGCTTGATGTGATGGCGAGGGATTTTGGAGAATGTTGGCCTGAGCCGTAGTATTGGCCTGAGGGGTGATCGTAATCTTCTGGCTTTCAATCAAATCCTGGACCGCGTGCTTCAAACTGAAGCATCAGTTCGTAGGATAGCCACGGGATTGATGATAGGCATAGTACTCATTTTTATTGTAGCTGGGTGGTAAGGGGTTTGGCGGAGGCTGGGGTTGGAGTGGTGTTAGAAGTTATTTTTGCACTAACATTGTCATGATCTGGCTGTATGTTTGTGTTAATGGAGTGAACTTCCTGGCCAACATTACTTATTTATTTTGGTATGAGTACTGTGTATTCCCCCTTGACTGTTACTGTTGCTATTGGGGTGGCTGTGACTGATATCCCTGTTGGGGTTGCTGTGAATGGTATTGTTGGTTTTGGTGTTGCTCTTGTTGAGGAGTATATTGGTTGCCTTGAGTAACTGCCACAATATTGTTTACTTTTGTGGTGCGTTGTACGGGAGCATTTCCGTTTCCATTCCCATTTTTGATGGGTTTCCCCTCAATTTTATTTCTCTTGAGTGAAGTGGCCTGATGTGGCCATGAGGAGATGGTTCCGGCTCTTATTCCGCCTCTACCTGTTCTCCAGCACAGATGAGCTGGGAAAAGTTCATGTATGGGTACGAGATCAGGTATCCGGAGATATTCGGATTTATCGAATGGACGATTATGGAAATTTGTTCCTCATCGTTAATGGGATTTCTCATCCTGACGGCCATGGCCCACCAACGTCTAACATATGTAGACAATGACTCGTCGATTTTCTGTCTTAAGGTAGCCAAATTTGCTCTTCTTGGAGCCATGTTCAGATTATAGGAAAATCAATCAATGACGGCCTGGGAAAGTCGTTCCCAGGTTCAAATCTGATGGCTATCGAGTGATGTATACCATTCCAAAGCATCACCCTTAAGGCATTTTTTAAAGAGCCGTATCAACGCTCCATCATTCCCTGCAATCGCATTGAGTTCCCCACCAAAAGCTTTTAAATGTGCTGTGGGGTACCCACTACCATCATATCTTTTGAGCTTTGGTACCTCAAAGTTTTGAGGTACTCTGACATCTGGAAAGGGACATAAGTCCCTGAATGTGGTGGATGGATGATCCACTCCTTGCTGCCTTTACAGCTGATTCTGCATCATTTGGAGTTGTTCACCTAACTCCTCAATCTCTGATCGATTTATTTAAGGATATCTTGCCCCTTGCTGCATAGCTTGGGTTGCTTATTCGTCCTAAGGGTCCATTTCATCGACCTAATGACTTCCATGAGGATGAGGTTGTTGGAAAGAGGCTGGGCTCCCAGTTGAGGGAGGTAGCTAGAACTGAACGCCGCTCCCTTTTGGGGGAGGGTGTGAAACTTAGAAATGGCTCTCGCTTGGGGTATCTGCTAGATCTTGATTGTGATTCCAGTTAAGGGAAGTATGTTGGACTCAAAATTGGCCCCCTTTGTGGGCATCCGTTAATTCTCGTATGTGGCTTCCGTTAGGGGGAGCCTGTGCTGTGATTGGATTGAGATTCTTGTTTATGGGAAGATGTGCTGAGAGGTTGTTCCCGTTAATGGGAGGATGCTGGGGATCTTGTGTTGATTCAGTAGGAAAAGATAGAATTGGATTTGCTGCTAGGAGGGAGAAAGCTAAAGGGAGTTGTGGGATTGAGTTGTTTCGAGCGCTAGGCTCTGGTGCCTGCATGCTCAGTATGATTCTCGGTACAAGGCTGTAACGACCCGTAACTTTCCGTACTTTGGCTCGAGTACCACCTCGACCAGAAATCAATTAGGATTAAATCTTTTAGAAATTTAACAAAGTTAACTAAGTGCAAAACTCGATTAGCCATGAAATCCGTTGGGATCTCTTTAAATACGATCTGCAAGACCCAAAACTTGCAAAATCATTGACTCTAGGTTACCCTAAAGTTTAAGATCAAACTTATTACCCGGCTACTCTCGGGAATGACTTGAAACTTCGTACTAGGTCTAGACTGCACATCGGAAGTCCGATTAAAACGAAGTTAAAAAACTAGGACCGCCTCGCTGGGCTTGACAACCATCTCGGAAATCAAGTCCAAATGACGTCCCACGGTCATTTGCTTGAGTCCGGAGTGAGGGAGTGTGAAAACCACCATTTTCTTTACAAAATAAATATTTGGAATAGTGATCTGGCACCACTCGCTTGCGGATCAGTATTAAGCAACCAGACCGTCAGAATCAGACCAAATTACACCCTCGGATCAGGAAAAATTTCAGGAACATTTACATGTACTTGGAATTTCGGATCGTGGCCCACTGACCGTTGAACTGAAAATGGTCCGCCACGTGTGATCTGGGAATCCGACCGAGACGAAAATGTAATCCCACGTAGATCCATGAGTTGTGAGCTTAAGTCTGACGTTTGGCTCAAGGAGGGCCACCAGAAACCCTCTTTTGAGCTGGAAAAGCGCCGAAATGCTTATAATAGACGTACCCCTTGAACAAGAGTCTATTTCGGAGAGGTTTTAGGCTATATAAGGGCCTTAGAACAGGCCCTCTCACAGCCATACGAATTTGGGATAATACCCTAGAGAGAGAGAGAGAAAAGGGAGAGAAAACTTGGGATTTGTGGGAGCACCTTCCTCCTACTGCTTTCGATCATCGCACGGCCTGCACTGCCTCTTTCTAGGAACTTTCCCGGCGATATCAACTCCGTTTTAAGGTGAGAAACCCTAACCCTAGATCTGATTTGAGGTGTATAGGCTATAGGTTATGAAATAGCTAACCGAATCCACTCTTTAGGCTAAAAAACTCCCGAATACGGAGGCTCATCAACCCTTGCTGATCCGTTGAGATTCCAAGGAGCAAGGTGAGGACTTTAGGTGTATAGGTTATGGTTTTCAACGCTTTCAATGTCAGATAATGATGGATTCATGATCTGCATGCAATTGCACATGTACAAAGTGCTTTCCGTTTTCTGTTTCGATTAAAGTTGTAGAATATGGAATTTCACATACTCTAGGTATACGTAGAAATACCGTATACGTATTTTTTTTGGAAAAGTGTTTGACATGTTTATTTAATGTATGATTATACAATATATGGATAAAATACTTGTTTGGCGAAAGGAATCGCCGTAATACATGTTTGCTTGTAAACACTAGGTATGTTGAAATTATGTATTCTAGAAATGCCGTATATGTATAAATTTTGGAAATGCAATTGTCATGATTTATTGCTGTATGATTATGGTATACATGGATAAAATACTCGCTTGGCGAAAGGATAGCCCTAATACGTATTTTGCTAACATACGTCATGTATGTTGGAATAGTGTACTCTAAGTGTTTGTGTAAATGCTTGTGAGTGTAAATGCTTAGGTATTAGTACCGTAGTTCGGTGCTGAGATGGAGTTCTCAACTACCTTAGAGTCATGTATGATTCCCTCCATGTGGTTGTTTACTCTAACCACTCACTTATGATGTATATGTATTTGTATCCCTATTTGTATAGTGCTCTATAACATGCTTTACAACATGCTTTATATCATGCTTTATATCATGCTTCATAACATGCCTTATGACATGCCTACTAGCATGCTTGTATTACTTTGTTTATCATGCTTTACTCCACATGCTATGGATGAAAATTGATTGAGGTTGGGACTATGTCTATAGTCCAGACTTGAGGTTGTGGCTGAGATTATGTCGCCACAAGGGATGTGTCTGACGAACCCGAGTCGTACTTCGGTTGGCGATAGTGGTTGGCCACAAGGAGTGCTTTTACGCTTCATATCGCCCAACTTGTTGTGCGCTCGAGCTAGTCAGGCTCGTCAAGTAACCCGATATGTCGAATGTGTGTTCACCATGTTTGGTCATTACTGTTTGAACCTAGGGTACCAAACTTACCAGTGGCAATCCCGTTAACCATGGTACCTCGATCCGCTAAGACTCATGAGCCGGACATGGTGGTATGGGACACCGTGGCCGAGCTGTTGGCCTATGCTGGGGCCAAGTGCCTCCCCGTAATGACCATTGAGCAACCCAAACTCGTGAGCCAAATACGGTGGTATGGGACACTGTATTCGAGCTGTCGACACTTACGGCGAGAGCCAAGTACGGTGAGACCTGTACTCGTGCTGACGGGCAATGAGTCCTATGTAGTGTCTTCGAGTATACTCCAAGGTCTGTGATTGGCGACAGCCCTTCACAGCAACTAGAGTATGAGTTGAGCCGAGTACGGTGAGACCTGTATTCGAGCTGACGGCCAGCGATTGAGCCGAGTACGGTGAGACCTGTACTTGAGCTGACGGTCAGCAATTGAGCCGCATACGGTGAGATCTGTATCCGTGCTGACAGGCGACGAGCCCTTTGCGATGCCTTCGCGATGCCTCTCGAACCATAATACCGTATGAGATTAATTAGGATTGACGACCCTAGAATGGATCACGATTGGGAATGATACAAGGGAGGTACCTTAGTTTCCTAATACTGCTGTTTAAAACGGACTAATAACAACTCGGTAATCATGCTCATCATTGCACCGCATGTGCCTAGTAGATGTGGAGCACTGAGGGAGTTATGCATTCGCGAACGTAAGATGATGTCGCATGAGGGTGGTTTGGCAAGGGCATAATTCATCATGTCATTTCATACTTGCATTTAATAAGAGTAGTTAAACTTGTTTGATTGTACCGCTTTATCATTACTGCTTGATTGAGTTGATAACATGTTAACCTATGCTTTATTGTTCCACTGAGCTAGCTACTCACTCCCACGTTACGGGACGGTGTTTGTAACACCAACCAGACTCTGTCACAGGTATAGACGGCGTGTCGGTTCAGCAGACGGAGCCTGATTTCGACGAGGACCAGGATGAGTTCTTATTTATGCAGTACTCTGATGATTTTGCTTTGGCCGACTGCATCGCGGGGATTTCAGGACTCATCTTTTAGACTGTATTTTGATTTTTGATTCAGAAATAGTATATGTATATGGGTACTCAGTTAGTGTTCATACTCAGGTGTTCATAAAATTTTTGTTCTTTACATACCTTAAATATACAATTTCAGTCTTCCGCTTGCCTTTATACAATTGGACTGGAGTATGAATTACTGTTTTGGTATAATCTCATTCATGTTTATTGCTCTAACTCAGACAACATTTAAACATCATTATGTATGTTGCATAAGTGATGCGTTGGAACTCGGGAGTTGAGTTCATACTCGACTCCTGAATTTCAGGGCGTTACAAAGGCAGAGTAGTAACTCTTGCATTACCTTGAGATTTGAGCCGTCACACTCATGGTTACGGAAGTTGGTGCATCTACCGGATTTGTTGGAGGTACTGGTGCTGGTGTTGGTGCTGGTGCTTCAAGAGCTAGCAAGGCTGCTGGCTCTTCTTCTTGGCTAGCCATCGCTGCGAGAGATTGGGTAGTCATAGCAGAAGTTGATGTCTAAACAAGTGTGAGCCAAGGATCGATTTCTGTAAAAGAGAAAATTGTTTTTTTTTTTTTGAGGAATATCCCTTAAGATTGGATTACTACACTCCTTCAAGTTGAGTCTTTAGCTTGTGCGAACTAGCATTCCCCAGTGGAGTCACCATTCTGTGGACATTGAAAATCAGCCACGCTGATTTGAGTTTATGATGGGGGTGATTAGGCTAATTTAGATTGATGATGCAAATAGACTTGGAGTCGCCACTAGCCACTTAACTCAAAATCCCGCAGCCGGCTAGAGCTTGTAGAATATGTAAAGCTAGAGAATCTAGGGACTCTTTGGCTTTAAGTTGACTCCTGATCTGCGACCTGAGATTCTGAGTATGGGACCTCAGTTACAAAGAGGGAAGGTGTTAGGCACCCTCTCTGCCCATGCGAGTGTACGGTCTCTACTTTGCGTAGTAAAATGGTCTTAAGGGATAAGATTGAAATGTGACTAGGTAAACTTGGATTTTTGATATGACAAGGTCCCAAATTCTGGCAAGCCACAGAGCATATGTCCAAAGAATGTCTAGAGGAGTTTTCACGCAGATATGATGATGCTAAATATCATTAAAAAGAGGACTAGGCTACCATGAGTTTCTGATGTGACAGGATCCAGTGTTTCGGCAAGTCACAGAGCATACATTCAATGGCAACTTGGAGAAGTAAGGGGGTTGAGAGGAAAAGTAATGATGTGATTGAAGAAGTTTAGATGTTAATGATGATTGCATGATCTTTGGCCTGCACTTGAAAATGGCTTAGATGTTTAGATGCACCATGGTTGGGAGGTTTAGCTTGAGTAGTAATGAGAGGGTAAAGAAGGCTTAAGAGGATGAGAGCTTGGAAACTCAGGCACTCCTTTCTCTCACTTGTTCACTCTCTCTTACTCTCTTTCTTTGTAAGGCTTTTGTTTGTTGTTTGTTGATGAGAAATGGAGAGAAAGGAAGGGTATTTATAGCCTTTTAGGATGACATTTTGGTAATTCTTAGGACTTTGGAGGGTAAAGGATGATGTGATGGTTTGTGATTGGTTGAGAGGAGGGTAATGCCACATGACATTCCCTTATAGGCTCTTGAGCTTGGTAGGATGGTAAATAAGGTAAGTTTTGTGGTTAATTGTATGGGAGAGTTGACTTTGGGAGGGAGGAACAACTGTGTGCTTAAAGGGCACATTTGTTGAGAGGGGGCGGTAATCGAATTACCACCGGCAGTAGTCCGATTACTGCTCGGTAGTTGTTGACTTCGAACTTCAGCTTGTGGGCTTTATTTTGGGCTTTGGGTGTGAGCTTTGGATTTTTTATGGATTTTAAAGATGTTTTGGTTAGGGCTCATAATTAGTTCGAAAATGGTTCGAAAACAAGCAATAGGGTGACCTAGGTTCGGTTTGGTTAAGGTTTGGGGTAGGGTGTGGGGTTCAGGTTCAGTTCTTAAGGATCATCCATGCTTTATGAAGTTGCTAGTCTGGGTGGCGTTTTTACAGAACTCGGCTCGAACTCATTTTTGAGCTCAAAAAAATCAGCTCGACTCGACTCAAACTCAGCTTCGAACCAAGTTGAATCCAACTTTTTCGACTCAAGTCGAGCGAGCTAACCGAGCTAGCTCGGTTCATGTACAACTCTAACGTCAACACATCAGCCAGGTTTGTGGGTGGTATTGTACACCAGCCAATCCGCTTCCCCGATTTTTGGGTTGATGTACTAACATTATCCGTATAGAGTAGTGATCAAGGGATTGGATTTCACTGAAACATCAGTTGGTCCACACAGCATTTTGTTGAGCAGATTAGGTTTGTCCTTAGATGTATTTATTGTATATCCTTGTTGTCCATCTATTTTGCCATGTCATTATAAGGCATGAGCCTTTTATGGGAAAATATAGAGCATGTTCCGTCGGAGGGAATTATAGTGGAGTTATAGTGCTCTCCAAGTAGCGAGATCCAACGATATGATACTCAGGTCGACTTCATCCCATCCGCTTCAAGTAAGCTTGGACTCAGCCCCAATACTCAGCGCCGATGTCACTCATCAAATTGAGTAGCAAGGGTGTGGACACAAAAACTAATAAGTCGGCTCATGTAGAGATGTGACCCACGATCCTATTGAGGAATCATTCCCAGTAACACACGAGCAGTAACTGCCGGCGCATAATCTCGGAATAATTGCATAACTGTCTATAATCAGCATGTGCATTGATCATGATTAGAGGCCAAGACTGTGCCAAGAAAGAAGGACACTTCTACTCCAATTGAAAGGTATAAATAGCGGTAAAATACACAGGAACAAGTACGCAATATCTCACACCCTAAGCCCCAGCTACACTACTTAGACCCAGATTCCTAGCTTGACTTCGGCATCAGAGGGTCCCCTGCTCTAGCCAGGGTCTCCTTTGTCCTTTTCCTGTGCAGGCTTACAGGGCTCGGCGAGGGTGAACCAGGTTTTTACACCAACATTTTGGTGTCATCTGAAGGAAATCGAGACAAAAAGCCTTTGTAACTTTGGCCGAAATGGCTAAGGGAAAGAGGAAAGCTCTTCCAGTACCAGTGGCCGAATTTGAGCCTGCTGGGCAATGGCATTAATCTTCGGTACTTTATGCTGAATTAACCCCAATAGGACCGTCTTAGCAGACTCGGAGCCGAGGAGGCAAGTACCGAGTACTACAAAACTAAGTGTAGTCATTGTTTAACGAAATCAACCAAATGAAGCAGTAGCAGGCAACAAGATAGCAGCCACCCCCTGATCATGGGGAGGCTGCTCCAGTCGTAGCAGAGCGACCTGTCTTTGTAAGTTCGCAAGCAGGGGCATCTCGAAGTATGTCAGCTCGGGCCCCAACTCATGTTTGAAATGCAGCAACCCAGGTCCCGACTTATGTGTCTGAGACCTCGGCCTTAGCCCTAACCGACCTCTGCCATGAGTTGGAAAGGAGGAGAAGGGTAAGACGCTCGAGGTTGAAGTTCCTCGTGAAATTGTCGCTGAGAACAAAGATCCATGGGAAGCTCAGCTTAACGAACTCTGAAACCAGATTAAGAACATGCAGCGGGATCGCCAAATGCAGACTTCGACTATAGTAGAAGAAATGATGGAGGAGACCAAGCCTCCATTTACTAGTGAAATCATGAGTGCAGTAATGCCTCCAAGGTTTAGGATGCCCCCCATCATTCAATACTCAGGTTCTGGAGATCCAATATAACACATGGAGTCTTATCGCTTTTATATGCAGATTTCAGTCGACGTCGGAGGAGATGATGTGCAGAGCATTCTCAATAACCCTCACGGGGCCTGCGAGAAGCTGGTACCAGCAACTCAAGACGAAGTCAATCACTACATTCGCTGCGCTTAGTAGAGCCTTCTTGACGCAGTTCATTGTCGAGAAGATACTCACCCTCAAGCAGAAGAGTAGAGAACGTTGAAAGACTACATTTCTCGGTTCAATGAGGAGGTGTTGCAAGTCGATGATTACTCCGACAAGATGACTCTGACTGCAATGATCATTGGACTCAAAGATGGGAGGTTCCTCTTCTTAATAGGGAAGAATCCCCCGACCACTCTGAGTGATCTCATAAATCGAGCTCATAAATATACTAATGACGAAGAGTGCTTTAGCTCACGAAAAAGTGCCCAAAGCTTGGAGCACCCATTATAGGATAAGAAACATAAGGATGTCCCATCTTAACCTAGTACAAGCAGGAAGAGATCAGATGAGGATTTGTCTCGCAGCCAAAGGCCAAATAGAAAACCCAAAAGTCGATTCAGCTCATATACCCCCCTCAATACTTCTCCAAAGCAGATCTTGTTGGAGATCCGAGACAAAGGGCTGTTACATTGGCCGAGTTGCATGAAGATGGAAGCGGGTTAGCGAGACAAATGCATATATTATCGCTTTCATTGCAACCATGGGCATAACACCAGCAATTGTGTCAACTTGAAGGAAGAGATCGAGACCCTCATCCACACGGGTCACTTACGTAGGTACATAAAAGAAGAGAAGAATACTCGGAAGGACGAGTAGTCGGGCATAGCCATGGATGACGGTACTTAGATTCGGACAATATGCAGTGGTCCGTCCAGAGGCGGTGACTCAAACCAGGCACGTAAAGCTCATGCTCGAAGCATCGACCCCGGGCATTACGTCCGTTTATCCGATAGGCCGAGAAAGTTGCTCTAAGTGAGTCCGTGCAAGTCTAACATTCACAGAGGATGACGCGCATGGGATTCAGCATCATCATGACGATGCCTTAGTAGTCGCGATGATGATAGCCAATCATAAGATATACCGTATCCTAGTTGACACTGGGAGCTCAGTCGATATCTTGTACTCCGAGGCATTAGACATGATGGGCATTGACAGGTCACGCCTCCGACCTATCCGAACCCCGTTGCACGGCTTCGCGTACGACAAGGTTATCTCAGAAGGAGCAATTTCTCTCCTAGTCATAGCAGGAGAAGGACAAAACCAAGTCACCCTATTGGTGGACTTCTTGGTGGTAAACACACCGTCAACAAATAATGTCATCATGGGATGGCCGTCTCTTAACGCCATGAGGGCAATGGTATCCACGTACCACCTGATGATGAAGTTCCCTACTATTGGGGGAGTCGGTTATGTCGGAGGTAATCAGCGAGATGCTCAGCGGTGCTATTCAATAGTAGTCAGAAAGGGCTCAACAAAGCAAACCTTCACAATCAGTATGCTCGATCCTAGAGAAGACACCTCAAAGGAGACTTTCCCTATGGAAGACCTCTTGACCTTCCCGCTCGATGACGCTGATCCGACCAAAACAATCCAGCTTGGATCATCATTGAATTCTGAGCAGCGGAATCAGATGCTGAATTTTCTGCGACAGCACAGAGATATCTTCGCATGGTCCCACCAGGACATGTCGGGCATCGCTTCTGAGGTTTTGGTCCACATACTGAATGTGGATCCGGACAATAAGACAGTCAAGCGGAAGAGGAGAACTTTCGAGCCCGAGAGATACATAGTGATTGCCGAGGAGGTTATAAACTCCCCAATGATTTCTTCATAGAAGAGATCCATTACCCCCACTAGATCGCTAATGTTATGCTCGTCAAAAAAGCCAATGGAAAATGGCGACTCTGCATAGATTACTCCGACCTCAATAAGGCGTGTCCCAAGGATAGCTTCCCCATCCTGAGGATTGATCAACTGGTTGACAACAAGCCGGACACGAGCTCCTAACGTTCATGAATGCATACTCCGGTTATAACCAGATAGCTATGTACACCTCGAATAAACAAAAGACATCATTTGTCACAGACAAAGGACTCTACTACTATCGGGTCCCGCCCTTCTGATTAAAAAATGTTGGGGCAACCTATTAACGACTGGTAAACAAGATGTTCGCCCAATAAATCGACAAGACCATGGAAGTTTATGTTGATGACATGCCAGTGAAGAGTGTCAAAAAAGCTGACCACATCTCAGATCTGGCCGAGGCTTTCTCCATCCTTTGAAAGTATAAGATGAGACTAAACTCGACCAAATACATGTTTGGTGTGGGTTCGGGTAAGTTCCTCGATTTCCAAGTCAGTCAGAGGGGAATCAAGGCCAATCTGGAAAAGATAAGGGCTTTCTTGGATATGAGCTCACCTTAGAATTTAAAGGAGATCCAATACCTCATGGGAAGAGTAGTCAGGCTCAACCGCTTTATCTTTAGAGCCACGGACAAGTGCCTCCCCCTTTTTTAGTAGTTGAAGGGTAATAAGAAGGCAGAGTGGACTCCTGAGTGTGAGCAAGCTTTCCAGCAACTGAAGCAATATTTAGGATAACCCTCGTTACTGTCTAAACCAGAGAAAGGAGAACTGTTGTTCCTCTATTTAGCCGTGTCTTCCTCGGCTGTCAGCTCGGCTCTCGTCAGAGTGTCTGGAGGAAAAAAATACCCAGTCTACTATGTTAACAAGTTGTTGGTCCCAGCATAAACAAGATATCCAAATATGGAGAAACTCGCCTTAGCTCTGATCGTTTCGACTCGTCAGCTACACCCGTACTTTCAAGCACACTCCATAATTGTCCTCACAGATCAACCCCTTCGATAGGTACTGCAGAATCCTAAAGTGTCTGGGTAGTTGACTAAGGGGCAGTTGAGCTCGGCGAATTCGATATTGAATATCGGTTGAGGACAGCCATTAAAGGCTCGGCAGTGACTGACCTTATAACGAAGTTCGCCACTCAAAATAGTGAGACCAGGTCGCCTAGATTAGACGCACCCACATGCTCGGCCGAGAACTTCACAGTCTCCCCTATTTCTCAGTCTGCTGGGGAGACTAAGGCGGAGGATAAATGGACGTTGTTTGTTGATGGTTCATCGAACTCAAAGCGAGGAGGAGTAGGGATCGTTCTAGTCATGTCTGATGCGATGACAATCTAGTACGTGATAAGGCTCGAGTTCCGAGCCTCAAACAATGAAGTAGAGTATGAAGCCCTGTTGGCCGGACCCAGGTTAACAGCCGCCCTGGGGGTCCAAGTTTTGAACATCAAATGCGACTCTCAGCTCATTGTAAATTAGGTATCATTGGAGTATGAGGTGAAAGAAGCCAGAATGGTAGCCTACCTGAGTGAAGCTCAGAGGCTAATGGGGAAGTTCTAGGAGTGTGGCAGTAGCCAAATACCAAGGGCCAAGAATTCTTGGGCCGACGCACTTGCCAAGTTCTCTTTGGCGACTGAAGGGAGAATCTAGAGATTCATCCCGGTGGAGTTCTTGAGTAAGCCGAGCATCGACAGTCACGAAGTCATCCAACCCGTGCAGGCGATCTCGAGCTGGATGGACCCAATAGTCGAGTTCCTCAGGGATGGAAAGATTCCCGAGGACTAGTTAGAAGCTCGATGCCTAAGAATTAGATTGGCACGATATACTATCATCGGAGATACCTTATATAAGAAGGGATTTTCCCAACCGTATCTGAGGTGTTTGTGACCTGACGAGGCAGAGTATGCGATTAAGGAGATCCACGAAGGAATATGCGGAAATCATTTCGGGGGTAGAGCTTTTGGTGCAAAAGATCATTCGTCAGGGATACTTTTGGTCGACGATTCAAGCTGACTCCAGACATTTTACTTGAAAGTGTGACAAATGCCAAAGATTCGTAGTCGTCCCCAGACAGCCGGCAGAACAACTGACCCCCATGAGTGGACTTAGTCGTTCGCTCAGTGGGGAATCGATATCATCGACCCTCTACCCCAAGGCAAGGGACAGACCAAGTACGCGATCGTGGCAATGGATTACTTTACCAAGTGGGCCGAAGCTGAGCTTGTCACCAAGATTACCGAGCAAAAGGTAACAAACTTTGTTTGGAAGAATATTGTCTGTCCATTTGGCATCCCGCTCACCATTGTCTCAGACAACAGGAAGCAGTTTGATAACGATAGGTGTTGAGGGTCAAATATTGCATATTAGACCCCAGTTATTGCCTGGATTTACAAACATGGTACTGTTTAACGGCTCAATTTAATTGTGTTTGTGATGTAAGGTGTATTTACGAGCTTAGACTGAAACAGGATGCTTAAAGCATGGATTTAATGCTTTGATGACACCAAAGGCAAGGGACAGACCTCAAGGGACAAAGATTGATGGATTTACACACTAGAGATCCGAGAAAATCGAGAAATTGAAGCTCAAGCGGCCTGAAAGACGTCCAGAATACAAGATCACAAGGTTCCAACCATCCGTTAGCTCGAAACTTTATACAGGGCCTGAAGATCATAAATTAACCGTCCACGTCGAATTTCAAGCCTTAGATCTCTGTGGAAGTGGTCCAACGGTCATATCAGCTCATGAATTGTCAATCTGAGGCCCACCTGACATTTAGATATGCTTCACTTTTGGTATCAACCCTTTAATTGAGGTGGAAAATGGATAGATGTATCAGATTTCACATATACATCAAGGTGGGGCCCACCTTATGTGAATGGGAGTGCACAGTAGTTGTACACTCACAATACACCAAACCAGCAGCAGTCGGTCAACACAACGCTGACTATGCTCCTCACGCAGCAGCGGCTTCTCGCTGCGAATTTTGAAAACAGGGACTTGCGGTCCTCTGTTGTGGGCTACCACCACGATTGGACGGTCCGATTCGGACCGTCCATCAGATCTTAAAGGATCCTATGATCACAACCTAGGTGATAGAGTTCAAGAAGGCATCGACGAATGATTTCCAATCGTCTAAACGCAGGTCGGACGGCAGAGTGAAAGAGTTTGTGGGCCACACTGAAATTGAGAAGAGGTCATCCATACCCGACTAGTTATGTGAGGGGAATCCAGTGGACGAAATGGATTTTCCAGGCATCACCAATCATGGGCCCCACCGAGCATCAGCGCAGCTCCCTACGTTAAGATACGCACGCCCGAGAGAAGACCGGACCTCTGTCCGTTGCACAATCATGGAGGTGATCAGACCGTCTATCTAGACCATCCAAAACCTTCCCAAGGGCCGGCTGTACGCGCCAAGGAGCCTGAATGGCTCAGATCCCATAACAGGTTCATTTTTGTGATGATTCTGGGTACGCTAGACGGTTCGTTACGCAGGGGTGCGTAAATCTCCCGCACTGACTTTAGCTATTCTTTGCTTTCTACGCACGTCAGTAATCGACCGACCACTAGCCGACCTATGAATTGGCTATTAAAGGAGAGAGAGAGAGAGAGAGAGAGAGAGAGAGAGAGAACGAGTGAAAGAATCTAAGCCGGGGAGAGTGGCTGGGAACGTCAGTAATAGAGAGAGAGAGAGAGAGAGAGAGAGAGAGAGAGAGACAAGGAGTAGTTTTTAGCATTATTTATTTATTTTATTTACGGTCTTTTTATCATGGTTTTCTTGAGATCTGGTTCAATCATGTTGGGCTGAACCTCTTAGCTAGGGCTAAGAGGTGAAGCTTGTGGTGTGATGGGACAAACTCTACGGCTTTGGTTTATGCTAAACTGAACTTATGTTGATTTTAGTTTGATTAATAGGAATATTTTTAGTTTTTAATGGTTTGTTGTGACTGAAATTACAATAGATCTGCAATGGCTTTGAGTATTTCTTTCTCCTTTTGATGTTTATGACGTCAAGAAGCCCTGTTGTTCACCATCGTCTCCTTGGCATAGTCGGATGACGGTACTCTTCCTAACCTTCATATCTTGTTGATTGGTTGTTAATTAGTTTAATTCTGTTGTTTGCTTTGTCTCCTGGGCATGGTTTGGTGATGGAATCCATTCTAATTCATATACCTTTCTTCTCTTGAAAACTATATCAAAAGAAGTTCAGTTTGATTTTCATGGTTACACCCTTCAACTGGATGAAGATGGGACTCTAAGTCTAGTTGAGTTCTTAAAGCAGGCATAAGATCTCCCTAATCTCTATAAGTGGATTCTCTGAGTCCCTAGTTCTACTTAGTTTCAAATTACGTACAGGTTTTAGTCCCTTATGATTTGACCTCGGTCTCACCGAGTTTATTACTACATCACAACCCTATACTTGAGGTGTGAACAAGTTTTTGATGCCGTTGCCGACGACTAACAGTTACGTTTTTTTTTTAAATTAATTAGTTTTTGGATTAGTTTAAGATTAGGATTTTCTAACCTTAGATTTTAGGTTTAGTTTTCCTGATTTTTAGAAACTAACCTATTTTTCCTGTTTTGTAGGATTCTGACATATACTTTCTAAATTAGTAATCTCTTTCTGATTTTCTAGTTTTTATAACTTTCTATTTCTAGATTAGGTTTTATTCTAGGAATTTTTCTAATTTATTTCATCTGTCCTTTCTTTTACTTTTGGAAATTAGTTTACTTTCTAGTTTAAATTTTAGGAACTTTTTATTTTTAGACTTTCTATTTTAGAAACTAAATTCTTTTGTTTTCTCTTACAAGATTTTAACATAGGCACTCCAACCTGATAACTTCCTTCTAACTTCTCCTCCTTTTACCTTCTATAATGCTGTAGGATCTTTTCTTTTATTTTTTTAGGATTAGATTCAGAATTAAGGTTTTACCATGAACGAACAAGAGTGGCTAGAGTGGGCATGTGAGTATGGTAATCTATTTCTATAAAACGAGAGGTTCTGTGAAAACGTGTTAAATGCTTATGCTTGGAAACAACCTGTATCTCAAAATTTTTTTGAAACCATGATCGAGAACTGACCAGAATATAATTCTCCACCGATTAAGAAGTCTATGCGTGATCATATGAGGGAGAATAATTACACCCCACCGATTAAGAAAACAGTACACGATTATTGGGGTCATCGTGATTATTGGGGTGATAATGTGTACCAACAATCATCAAACTCTCCTACCTATGACCCGCATAAGTATGATCAGTGGAAACATCAAAATTGGGAAAATGAACGAACAATATGTTATAATGATTATTCTCTTGAATCCCCTACCTTTGAGATCCAACCAAAAATGATCCAAGAGGATTCATTTCAGCATAACATGACCTGTCTTGCGGAAATTAAAAAATCGTTGGAAGCTCTTAATTCGCGCCTTGATAAGGTAGAGGAGGCTCGTTCATCCCAGCCACAATTCATTGCAGAAATACAATGCGAGAAAAGTGATCCTAACTCGCTTTTGAAGAACTCTGAAATTACGAATGAGGAATTGGAGTCCATTAATGAGCATATGGTTCAATTTTCTGATGAGTCGATCGCAATGATGGTCTAAAGGAATGGTCAAGAGACGTGGGTGTCTTTCAAATATAATGATAGTGACACGCTGCACTCACATGACACAGGATTTCAATGATGAGGTAGAAGTTAGTTTATTCGAACCTCAACTGAATTTAGGAATAGAATGTGAGGAAAGTAATCCCATCCCAAGTGTGTACTGCACTGAACTAGAATATGATGAGTATGGGGATGACGATCATGAATGTGTAACCCCAGTTCCCCTCGAATTAATCTCAAGTTTGGTCCAGGTCAATGATCAAGAAGTACACGAAGTGAGCGGTTATAACGAGCTGCTCCACTCATCTAACTTGTCTAATTTAAAAGTGGATGAGTTCCTTACAACCGACCCTTATATCTCTTATGAGACATGTTTGGATGATTCGCTTAAATCGCGTGATGATATGATTCAGGAGATGGACGAGTTGCTCGATACGACTCTGAAATTTGAAACCACCCAGTTGAGGCCACCATCTGAACTGCCGAGTTTTGACTATTCAATGACTCTTCTGAGTAGTATCAATGAACAGAGTTCGCACATCAATACTTCATCTACTGACCCTCAAATTGTCTACACAGGGCTAGAGCAAGAGATCATACCTCCATTTACTTTTAAAGACGATGGAATCCTTGGGCAGATCATCACACACTTCAATGTGGAAAATGAGTCACTCTCAGCTGAATGTCCTAACTCTTTGGATGATTGCTTGGCACACTTTGCAGATTTAAATGATCCCATATCAAAAGACAAAGTGGATGCCTCGCAAGACAATACCTTGGTAGATGTTATGGACCGAGAGAACCCTCATTCTGAAGCCCCTCCTTCCCCAGACCCTGAATGTTTACCATTAAAAGAGGAGAAGCTGACAATGGAACCGAAGTCTGACACTTCGGAATGTGTTGAGACTACATCACTTCCTAAGAAGTTTTCTAAACTTTATCTACTTGTAGTCTCTAGTTCACCATGGGATACTAACGTTGAAATTTCTTCTGTCACGGGTGAATCATATATACTCTGGATACATTAATCAATTCAACGACAAATTTCTTATGAGGTACATAAGTTTCTCTGGAAAGTCGTACTCCAGAGCGTCCAAGCCTATTGCAAAAAGGGCTTTTGGATGATCCTATTGAGGAACTTACTGAGAAACTTATCAAGATACTGGCCGGAAGAGGAACCTCGTGACTCAGTAGTTTTTTTCTGCTTTCATAGGACTACGGTAGTTTCCTTTATGATGTTCTAGGTTAGACGGTTTTAAGTCATTAGGTTAGTTTGTTTTATACATTGTTTTAGGATAGTTTACTTTCATATTTCACTCTTGTGCTGACCCGCTCTCATGCTAATATTTCTTGGGGAAAGTCTCTCTCGATTCATTATCCAGGTACTATCTTCCCATCACTTCTCATTTACTTTCGATGCCCCATGTGCATTGCATGCTCATATCTTTTACATTGAGGACAATGTAGATTTTAGGTTGGGGGTGGGAGATTAGGTAACCTAATAAGTGCTTTCTTGGTCTTGAGCAGAAATTTGTGAAAATTTTTCAAAATTTTTTCTGGAATTTCTTGTGAATTCAAAGTAATTTTGACAGTCATCTTTGATTTAAAATTATAAGATAAGTGATGTTGGATTTATGACTCTTGGATTCAGTTATCTAATAGATTTCACAGTTAAGTTTGAATTGTTAATCCATGATTAGAAGTTATAAACATTGATTGAGTCATAATTTCACATGTCACATCTTGCTTACACATTAAGGTTTCAATTTGATATTGAAGGGTTAACTTGGTAATCACTAAGCATGTAAGGAACCAACCTGAAAAATTTGCTCGTTATGATCAATTGAAGAAAAAGAAAATACCCAGCTAAAAAAAAAAAAAAAAAAAAAAACCTTTGGAAAGGGTTGGGCGAATAATCTTCACCATAGGCTTGCTCCCTATAGGTGTAGATTTAATTCCCCATGGATGATATGTGAAAAGGGTTGGGTGTACAGTCTTCACTATAGGTTTGCTCCCTATAGGTGAGGATTTGATTCCCCTTCTTGGTGTTACTTTCAATGAAAATATCAAAAGCTGAAAGAATGAAAAGATGATCTGTGAGGCAAATTTTGGTTTAAGTTTTGGTTATCATGAATTCTCTTGTGGGTTACCAATGATATCCTGAAATAGAGAAGTGAATTTTAATGATGATAAGTCGAGATTACACTATACACCCATGGAACTCAATGTTTAGAAATTTTCTCACTGATCGATTAATACTTTGAACTTAATTATGAAGTTTACCGTGCACTTGAGTCCAGGAGAAAGTAACGAATCTTAGAATTCTAGGATCTGGATTGTTTTTCAAAAATCACTCGAGTTCATAGAAATTGTCCTATAATTCTCAACTTATTTTTCGCATACTTTGCTCGGGATAGCAAGATGCTGATTGGAGGTCGTGTTAAGGGTCAAATATTGCATATTAGACCCTATTTATTGCCTAGATTTACAAAGATGGTACTATTTAATGGCTCAATTTAATCGTGTTTGTGATGCAAGGTGTATTTACGAACTTAGACTGAAACAGGATGCTTAAAGCATGGATTTAACGCTCTGATGACACCAAAGGCAAGGGACAGACCCCTAGGGACAAAGATTGATGGATTTACACGCTAGAGATCCGAGAAAATCGTGAAATTGAAGCTCAAGTGGCCTGAAAGACGTCCAGAATACAAGATCATAAGGTTCCCACCATCCGTTCAGCTCAAAACTTTATAAAGGGCTTGAAGATCATAAATTAATCGTCCGCGTCGAATTGCAAGCCTCAGATCTCTGTGAAAGTGGTCCAACGGTCATATCAACCCATGAATTGTCAATCTGAGGCCCACCCAACATCTGGATATGCTTCACTTTTGGTATCAACCCCTTAATTGAGGTGGAAAAACAGATGGATAGATCAGATTTCACATATACATCAAGGTGGGACCCACCTTATGTGAATGGGAGTGCACAGTAGCAATGCACTCACAATACACCGAACCAGTAGCAGTCGATCAACACAACGCTGACCGTGCTCCTCACGCGGCAGCGACTTCTCGCTGCGAATTTTGAAAACAGGGACTTGCGGTCCTCTCTTGTGGGCCACCACCATGATTCGATGGTCTGATTCGGATTGTCCATCAGATCTTAAAGGATCCTATGATCACGACCTAGGTGATAGATTTCAAGAAGGCATCAACGAACGATTTCCAACCGTCCAAACGCAGGTCGGACAGCAGAGTGAAAGAGTTTGTGGGTCACACCGAAATTGAGAAGAAGTCATCCATACCCGACTGGTTTTGTGAGGGGAATCCAGTGGATGGAATGAATTTTCCAGGCACGATCATGGAGGTGATCGGACCGTCTATCTGGACCATCCAAAACCTTCCCAAGGGCCGGCCGTACGCGCCAAGGAGCCTGAATGGCTCAGATCCCACAACAGGATCATTTCTGTGATGATTCTGGGTACGCTAAATGGTTCGTTACGTAGGGGTGCGTAAATCCCCCCCCCCCCCACCGACTTTAGCTATTCTCTGCTTGCTACGCACGTCAGCAATCGACCAACCACCAG
Source organism: Magnolia officinalis (assembly GCA_021015155.1). Classification (NCBI taxonomy): domain Eukaryota; kingdom Viridiplantae; phylum Streptophyta; class Magnoliopsida; order Magnoliales; family Magnoliaceae; genus Magnolia; species Magnolia officinalis. The sequence continues at coordinate 153,523 of JAJHSJ010000938.1, read as the reverse complement.
CCGACCTATGAATTGGCTATTAAAGGAGAGAGAGAGAGAGAACGGGTGAAAGAATCCAAGCCGGGGAGAGTGGCTGGGAACGTTAGTAATAGAGAGAGAGACAGGGAGTAGTTTTTAACATTGTTTATTTGTTTTATTTATGGTCTTTTTATCATGGTTTTCCTGAGATCTGGTCCAATCATATTGGGCTGAACCTCTTAGCTAGGGCTAAGAGGTGAAGCTTATGGTGTGATGGGACTGACTCTATGGCTTTGATTTATGCTAGACTGAACTTATGTTGATTTTAGTTTGATTAATAGGAATACTTTCAATTTTTAATGGTTTGTTGTGACTGAAATTACAATAGATCTGCGATGGCTTTGAGTATTTCTTTCCCCTTTTGATGTTTATGATGTCTGGAAGCCCTGTTGTTCACCATCGTCTCCTGGGCATTGTCGGATGACGATACCCTTCCTAACCTTCATATCTTGTTGATTGGTTGTTAATTAGTTTAATTCTGTTGTTTGCTTTGTCTCCTGGGCATGGTTTGGTGATGGAATCCATTCTGATTCATATACCTGTCATCTCTTGAAAACTATATCAAAGGAAGTTCAGTTTGATTTTCATGGTTACACCCTTCAACTGGATGAAGATGAGACTCTAAGTCTAGTTGAGTTCTTGAAGTAGGCATAAGATCTCCTTAATCTCTACAAGTGGATCCTCTGATTCCCTAGTTTTCATTCCCTGAATTATTTAAGTTTTAAATAATTATTTCATCATTATTCCTCAAATTACAGTCCATTTAGATTTCATCCTAGTCTGGTTCTAGTTCTACTTAGTTTCAAATTACGTACAAGTTTCAGTCCCCTGGGATTTGACCTCGGTCTCACCGAGTTTATTACTACATCACAACCCTATACTTGTGGTGTGAACAATAGGTCCTCCCGCTCCTGCCGAAGTGCATCGACCTCGCCTCGGAGAGTTTCAATCTCCTCATCTTTCCTTGTCACTTCACGTAGTCTCTCCAGAGTCGACAGAAGGATAGGCAAGGACTAGGCCAAGGAAATGGTTAGGAGCAATTCAGAACGTTGTAAGAGAAGAATCGTGCATGAAAGTTACCTTGTAGTAGACAGAGGCGAGGTCATTGACGAAAGACTCATGACGATGAGTGAGAAGTTCAACAATCTCCTCCTTAGGGGCATGTTTGGCTGCCCAGTTAACCAAGCCAGACATGTGATAGCCCGGTGGAAGTCTTCCGGCTTCGGGGAGAGGAGCAGACCTTGCCGCCTCACCAATGCCACTAGCCGCCGAGACCTGAGCCTCGGCCATCGCGGCGCCTCCGTCCCCTGGCGGTGAGTGCATGTCTCCGGCAGTCGGTCCGGCCCCCTCGTGTTCGGAAGAAGAGGGGATCATGATTGCAACCTCTCCGATTCTTTCTCCCCCCGCCATGGGAGGATGTCTGGAGGTAGTCTAGGGCATCTCAGAGGCTTGAGTGGGAACGACAACAGGTCAGACTACCGAGGTAGGAGTGACCCCAACCTCAAAGGCAGTTGCAACCTCGACCTCCGGAGCGGCGTTAGGAGCTGTAGCGAGAGTGACCTCGGCTTGAGGAGTCTCTTTCCTCTTCCAAGCAGTAATTTTTACTCGAGGAGGTTTGGAGAGCAACATTTCCTAGAGAGGTGGGGGCTTCCTCTTTCTGGTTCCAGAAGCCTCGACCATACCTATACAAACAACAAAAGCTAAGAAAACTCCCATAACTAAAGAGTTTCAACACAACAGAATGATACTGACTTAAAGCAGAAGGGAAGGGCTTGAGTTTGTAAAGTCCGAATTGATGAAGATTATTCGGGGTGATTATGTAGTGCCAGACGCATTGCTCTTCCTTGAGCAACCTCGCTCTGGCCACCTGAGCCTTGAGCAAAGAGAAGAGTTGGGGGGGGGGGGGGGGGGGGGGGTCCCTTCAGGTATGCTGCAAAGATGAACAAAAATCGGTCAGGATGGCATAGGTTGGGGAGCATATGAAGGAACATGCATCTCTCGAACTCCAACCTAGGGTTAAGAATTTGGTGGGTACTCTGACCCACAGGTTTCCAAGTTCTGTCGCGATCTCCCGAGGCCCAGAACCACTTATTCTCCCAATCTTTGTTGGAAGAAGGAAGTCTGAGCACGAGGACTGAGCCTTGATGGTTCCTAATAGCGAAGTAGTACCAACACGGCTTGTTACAATCATGTTTGACTTGCTAAAGGGATAGAAACTCGTCAGGTGTCAGCTCCTGGTTCTTGGCTTGGTGCCATATCATATACAACGTCATTAAGATTCTCTAGGCATTGGGAACAAGTTGACCCGAGGCTAACTTTAAGCGTGCAGTCTTAGCGCACAAGAAGGGATGCAGCGGAAGCTGAAGCCCACATTGTAGAGCACATACGAAGATAGCGACGTTGCCCTCAGCAAGGTCACCAGGGGCGTTGTGGGGAGAAGGCGCTCGTATGTGTACGGAGTCAGGGATCTAAAACTCCTCGTGAATCCGAGCCATCTCAGACTCGATGAGCACCGAGCCCCCAGGGATGAGCTCCACAGGTCAGCCACCTGATGTCCCAGCAATAGCCCTTCCCATCGGGTCTCAGGGTGTCCTTTTGGTGCCCTTAGAGCGAGCATTGGCTTTAGGGCCTTTACTATTTTGAGGGCGAGGATGAAGGGGTATCGATTCCAAAGGGCCCTCCGAGGCCTCAGGCCTAGAGTTCGACCTCTCTGGCCCAGATTCACCTTCATACGCGTATCCTTCCCGAATCTCGTCATCCAACATTGTAGAATGAAATGTAAAGGAAAAGACTAAAAGAAGGCCGGAAGGAGGAAATACTCACCGGAAATCACCTGTTCCAGGGAACTTCCACAGTGAGCACCTTCCAAAAAGTTTAAAAACAAGGTTGGTCTGAGGAATGAAGGATAGTTTATGGAGCCTAAGAATGTCATCTGTAATTATAATGAACAATTGTCTCCGAAGCAGAAGTGTCTCCGAGCCAAGCTCGGGAGATACGTTGCAATAGACCATTAGCCGAGAGCCACCTAACCACGTGCCGCTGGCATCCAACAGCTATAACATCTCCATTCCGTCCTTTGGAGTCCATGCGGCAGCATCATAACTACCCCAACGATTCAAGTCTATAACCGTCGCCACGTGTTCAACAGCTATGGGCTCGCAGTCGAAGGACCGTAGCGGCACGCTGCCTTGATAATAGAGAATCATAATTGCGACCGTCGCTTTAACTGAGCCGACCCTTCATAACATAGGGTGTCGTGGATCATTTCCCCCATGTATTTACTTCCTGAGTCCGAGCTCGTACTCAGAGAGTAGAGTAGGGGGTTTCTGTTATGGGAAAATCTAGAGCATGTTTCGTCGGAGGGAATTGTAGTGGAGTTATAGTGCCCTCCGAGTAGCGAGGTTCGACAAAATGATACTCAGCTCGACTTTATCCCATCTGCTTGAAGTAAGCTCGGACTCAACCCCGATATGCAGCGCCAATGTCACTCATCAAATTGAGCAGCAAGGGTGTGGACACAAAAACTAATAAGTCGGCTCGTGTAGAGATGTGACCCACGATCCTATTGAAGAATCATCCCCAGTAACACACGAGCAGTAACTGCCGGTGCATGATCTCGGAATAACTACATAACTGTCTATAATCAGCACGCGCATTGATCATGGTTAGAGGCCAAAATGGTGCCGAGAAAGACGAACATGTCCGTTCCAATTGAAAGGTATAAATAATGATAAAATACACAGGAACCAGTACGCAATATCTTACACCCTAAGTCCCAGCTATACTACTTGGACATAAATTCTTAGCCTAACTTCGGCTTCGGAGGGTCCCCTGCTTTAGCCAGGGTCTCCTTTATCCTTTTCCTGTGTAGGCTTCCTGTGCTTGGCGCAAGTGTTCCGAGTGATGATTAAAAACCCTACTATTAAAAACTTCCTCAGGCCTACCAAATGTTTCCACATTGTTGATTCGTCATCCAGCCTGTTGATAATGTCACATAAACCTAGATTAATAGAAAAAAAAAATTTTCAGCTTATCCAAAACTCACGTGGCCCATTAATGGTCAATCACTACTGTTTCCTATGATATGGTCTTATTTTTTTATATTTTTCCATGAAATAATATGAAAAAACGGATGGACGGCGTGGATGTGGAGTACATATATCAAGGTGGCCCCACGATAAGGACTCACCGTCTCGGTTGAGAGTTGAGAGAGACCATGGCCGCACCTAATCGGCGCCCCGTAACGTGACGTGTAGTTGAAGTGGTTGTAGCTGCCCGAGGCTTATCCGCAGCTGGACCCGGCGCTGCCATCTTCCTGCCCGAGGCATTATGGGCAGTCGTACGGACGCTCTCACTCCTCGAACTCGCGACTAATCTCATCTCTTCCCGTTAATTTCTCGGTTGCTTGTCCTTTCGGTGGACGCGGATTATCCAACGGGGAACTCATCGAGCTACCATGGTGAGTAAGCTCTGGGGACCACCTCTATGTATTCGTTATTATCCACACCGTCCATCCGTCTTTCCATCTCAATTTAGGACAATATGCAAAAATTGAAGCATATCCAAAGCTCCAGTGGACCACGCCACAGAAAAAAAGTGAGGATAATGACGTCCGCCGTTGAAAACTTCAACAGGCCCACGGTAGCATTTATTGTCATCCAAACTGTTCATGAGATAAATCAGAAATGGATGAAGGGAAAACACAAATATCAGCTTGATCTAAAACTTCTTTTGGCTCTCAAGAAGTTTTCAATGCCTATTTTTCCTCTGGTGTTGTCCACTTGAGCGAGTTCTTTGGCTCATGATCTAAAATGAGATTAAAAAACGGATAGACACAATGGATAACGACACATACATCATGGTGGGCTATTTCAAATGTTGGATGAGATTATGTACAGATACGCATGGAATTCTCATGCTATCAGATTGTACAGCCAAAAACATTGGTACTTATGTACAGCCACCATCACGGACAGGTTGTGAACCGAAGTCTCTACCTCTAGAGATCCCGTACACCTAATCTTTCGTCATCCGCTTTGAATCGAGGGTTCACCCACCGTGTTAGAAAAAATGAGGATTTCAAATAAATAAAATAAATTAATTTTGACTGCTCTTTACTTCTCTAACTTATTATTGTTTAGTTTAGTCCCACGTTTGAAAATAAGTCAGTAAATATAAGTCTTTACGTTAAAATTCTTCTTATTTGTATTGAAATATAAGGATATGCCAATGGATCAACCTCACACACGCTTTCATGCGTAAACCATTGCTCGACGTAGTAAGTTGTGTTTTCTATTCGTCCTATTTTGTTTTTCCCTGTATGAGTGATGTCATGTGCATGTACATGTGGGAAACGGATTGGCTACTCCCCCTGCCATCAGCCAATGGCGGGTGGTCGGTGCTCTGTGGGCCCCACCATGATGTATATGTTTCATCCATACCGTCAATCTATTTTTCTAGATAATTTTATGGTATGAGACCAAAAATAAGGTATATCCCAATATCAAGTGTACCGCATTATAGGAAATAGTGTTGAATGAACGTAGACCATTAAAAACATTTTGGTGGCCATAAAAGTTTTGGATCAAGCTGATATTTATTTTTTCCCTTCATCTGTGTGTGTATGACCTAATTAATAGATTGGATGTCAAATAAACAGCACAGTGGGCCTTGGGAGGATTTTAATGGTGGATATCCAATCACTATTGTTTTCTTGTGGTGTGGTCCACATGAGATTTATATCCCTCTCATTTTTGAGGTAAAGCCTTAAAATGATCTGTAAAAATAGATGAACAGAATGGATGAAACACATACATCATGGTGGAGCCCACATGGCACCGACCAACAGCCACCAAGCTGGTGGCAGGGGGAGTAGCCAATCCGTCTCCGTACATGTGGGCATAGAGCTACCATGCACAGACAAATTAATAAATGAGATGGCATTATATCATATAATTAATGCACCTCGTGCCCCCAACAACTACCTTTTATATTTCTGTAAGATGTGTTTTTTTTTTTTTTTTTTTCCCTCATTTTATATACACCGAAAACCTCTTCCTTTTCTTTTTCTTTTTTTTTTTTTAAAAGAAAAGAAAAATTATTTTTAGTTTTTCATATTGGTTTATATTTATAAACTTTCATTAGAGTAAATCAGTAAGAGCAAGCCTGAGTTCATGCAGTAAAATTCACGTGTGCACCTAATCGAAGCCGTTTATCGTGAAAGAGAGTTATTGTATCCGGAGAGCAAATTTGTTGGAACCTAGTGCATCGAGTATCTTCCTTGTTGGGACAAATTTATTATTAAGACAGTGACTATAACACGCATCAATTCTTTATTTCATTTTATATTATGTTTTTTTTTTTTTTTTTTTTTTTTTTTAAATTTTTAATTTTCTATTTTATCTCTTTATTAGATCAAACAATTTAAAGATATATTTGTCTCTCGAAATCTTGATATTTATGACAACTATTTCTAAAAATCTTAGAATCGAAACTTTTTATTGGAAGAGTTTCAAGAGATGGTAGTGGAAAATGGTGTTTTATCTCAACACCCTCAAACTTATTTAAGTTGTTAAAGATCATGTCCTATCACTTAAGGAAAATGAATCAACAATATCATTCGAACAATTCAAATGAAAGAACAATGACTATACATACTAAAAATATATTCTCGGTATGATGACTACCTCTTATCTCTTTATAAAAGGTGTTTGTTTTTTCTCTTTATATACACTGAAAACCTCTATTTCTTTTTCTTCTCTTTAATTTTTCATCTTGGTTTCTTTTTGAAACTTTCATTTGATCAAATCAGTACACGCAAGCTTGGGTTCATGTGGTTGAGATCGCATGTGTACCTGACCTAAGCCGTTCATCGTGGAAGAGAGTTGTTATATCTAAAGGGAAGTGTTATTGGAACCCAGTGCATCGATGATCTTCCCTGTTGGGGCAAATTTATCATTAAGATAGTGAGTGTGACACACATCAATTTTTCAATTAATTTTCTATTATGTTTTTTAGATTTTTTATTTTCTCTTATTGGATCAAACAATATAAAGACATATTTCTCACCCAAAATCATGACATTTATTGCAACTATTTCTAAGAATCTTAGAATCAAAAATTTTTATAGGAAGAATTTCAAGCGATGGTAGTCGAACATGGAGTTTTATCTCACCACTCTCAAGATTATTTATATTATTAAAGATCTTACCTTATCACTTAAGAAAAATGAATTAGCAATATTATTTGAACAATTCAAATGAAAGAACGATGACTATCTGTGTTAAAAATATATTCTTAAAATGATGATTACATATTATACCTTTATAAAAGGTCTTTGTTTTTTCCTCATTCTATATACACCAAAAACCTCTATCTCCTTTTATATTCTTTTGTTTTTCAACCTGGTTTCTTTTTTGCAAACTTTCATTTGAGCAAACCAGTACGAGCAAGCTTAGATTCATGTGGTTGAGATCACGTGTGCACCTGATCGAAGCCGTTTATCGTGGAAGAGAGTTGTTGTATTCGAAGAGCAGAGTTGTTGAAACCCAACACATCAATGATCTTCCTTGTTGGGGCAAATTTATCATTAAGATAGTTACTGTAAAATGCATCAATTCTTTAATTCATTTTATATTATGTTTTTTTAGATTTTAGATTTTATATCTTTATTAGATCAAACAATTTAAAGACATATTTCTCTCTCAAAATCTTGACATTTATAACAACTGTTTCTAAGAATCTTGGAATCAAAATTTTTTATGGGAAGAATTTTAAGAGATGGTAGTAGAAAATATAGTTTAATCTTACCACCCTCAAGCTTATTTATATTGATAAAGATCCTGCCTTATCATTTAAGGGAAATGAATTAGAAATATCATTCGAATAATTCAAATGAAAGGACGATGACTATTTGTGCTAAAAATATATTCTCAATGTAATGAAAAATGATAACTATGATATCTATTGTCATCACTCGTCCACCATGAAACTATGAGATCATTTTAAAAACAAATTCATAACAGAGAATGTTAGAACCAAGAAATATGTTGTCAGTTGCTATATTGATTTCAAGGCGCTAGATGATAAATTTGTAATAAATCAAGTGCATGATTTTAAGAAAATAATCCAAAAATCTGTTTAAAAGTATGATGATTGACAAGGCCTTCCAAGTTGCTAGAATCATTGAAAAACTTATACCATCTTGTAAAGAATATAAGAGCTTTCTTAAACATAAAAGAAAAGATATGGACTTGGATGATCTCATCCTTCATATATTGATTTAGGAAAAGACTAGGAATTGTGGTAGACATTCCTTGAAATTGGAATATGTAACTAATGTTTGTCTTGTTGAAAGTAACTGGAAGAGTCAAAGAGGGTCGAACATTTGGACCATCAAAGAAAAAGTACCCACATGCCTAGAAAAAGAAAATAGATAATAATAATAATAATAATGAAGGATGTTATGTATGTGGAAAAAATGTCACTTTACTAAGGAATATAGATTCCACAAAAAGGAGAAATATCATACACATGCTGTTGAGGAGTTTGTGGGGGTCATCACCGATGCACTTATTGCTTGTAACACGAATGAGTGGTAGCTTGACTTGGAGGCCACCAAACACCTATGTTATGATCGAAGCATTTCCCCCCTACGAGAAGGTAGAGGATGGAATGGACACTTTTATGAAAGATTCATACAAAGCAAAGGTCACTAGTAAGGAAAATGTGAGCTTGAAGCTTACATTCGACAAAGTGCTGACTCTTTTGGATGTTTCACATGTACCAAACTTTCAGAAGAATCTTGTCTTTGACTCTACACTTGACAAGAATGGGTTTAAGTTAGTTCTTGAATATAGAAAATGTGTTATCTTAAAAAATGATACTTTTGTTGGAAAAAGTTATATATATGATAGGTTGTTTAAGCTTAGTGTTATGAATGAAAGTAATATTAGTTCTTCTAGTTACTTGATTGATTCTCTTGATATGTGGCATGTTAGATTAGGACATAAATTATTATTCTCTTGAAAGCATGATTAATATGAGGTTCATTCCCTAGAGTTGAAAGGAAAAAACTAAAACAAATGTGAAATTGCAATGCCCTAGATTTCGAGGGTCGAGCAAAGCTCTACTCCCGAGATTCAGCACATCACTTATGCAACATGGAGAATGATGTTTATATGTCGTCCATACCAATGTATTAATATGAGTGAGATTATACTAAAATAGTACATCATACTCCAGAGATAATGTAATTAAGTAAACAAAAGTTTGACGTATATGTATTTGAATAAGTAGGCAATTCACAACTTCCAGAGTATGATGGTGTAACAAGGTTTAATATATACAAAATTTGTTTCAAAATAGACAAAATGGGAAAATGTAATATGTCCAACTAAACAAGTATCCTAGTATCCCAGCGTCCCGACGAGTCAGCTCAAGGTCTACGTAGTCCTGCCAGAAAGCTGGCAGTAGGAAAACTCCTCCTCCTCGTCTATGAAATCCTTCTCCGTCACGTAAACCTCATCATCATCTGCATGTAAACCAGTGTCTGGTTGGTGTTTTAAAACACCGTCCCAGAGTGGGAGTGAGTGATCAACTCAGTGGTATTATAAGGCAAAGCCTAACATGTTATCAATTCAATCAAGCAGTAATGATAAAGCAACATAACAATCACTTCTTAGCTACTCTTGTTAAAGCGGGAATGGAGTGCAAGTAATGATGCATGCCCTCACATTAGAAGCTCCCTCAACAAGCTATGCCGACACCATATCGCATATGACAACACGACCTCATGTGCCACTTCCACGCCTTTAAAGCATGTCCTAATTAATGCATTGCTATGCATGGTCATGTTAGCCTAGTAATTAATTAGGTTTGTTCATACAGCAGATTTGAGAAGCTATGGTACCTCCCTTTATATCATTTACCCAAATAGAAGGATCCATCTAGGTTTGTCACTCCTAGTCAAGCACATACAATAGGCAAGTTATGGGGTCATCACTCCCGATTGAAAGCAATAGATAGGTAAGTTCATAATTTTGTGCTCGCGGACACTATGGGGTGGCTAATCACCTCGGCGTAGGCCAACAGCTCGAACACGGTGTCCCTGTAACGCCCCGTACTTTTCCATACTCAAGCGTTACCATCTAAGTGCGTATGTATGGGTGACACACTGTCCACTCATTTAAAATCTACCTATTTCGACCGCACACTACTAGAGCTTAGGACTAAACCCACGCGCTCCACCATTAAACTCGATATATACCATGCCTACTTAAAACTCACATTAATACAACCATTGGGTTTTGGATCAAGTAGATCGAATTCATTTAGACCTTCCTAAGAAGTCCTAGGACCATAAATCGATCTCTTATATGCTTGTGGTATATTTATATGAATTTCAATCATAAAAATCTATACTACGTAAATTAATAAAATTTATAACAAATAACGTATTTCAAACAATTTAAGATTTTATATAAAATTTAATTTTAAAACATATCCAACTATACAAATAATATGCAAATGATATACTAATCCTTGCTCCTTTTCACTAATTAATATTTAAATGATTAACAATATGTAATAATTAAACATATATAACAAAGTACATTATTCCTTTTTATTAATGGAATAATAATAATATTAATGAAAAATAAAATAAAATAAATAATAATAATAGTAATAAAGAATAATAATAGTAATAAAAATTAATATTAATGGTAGTATATGGTCAACATTATGTATAAGGGTCCTACAAATGATGCACTAGGAGCTTTTGACCGTTGATACTCAAGGGGAGGTTGATCCGACCGCTGAACCTATGAAGTTGCCCCTTAAAGGATGAAAATGAATTCGTATGGACCACCTGAGCCTTGGGCCCATCTGATCTTGGGCCAAGGTCTCTTGTAAGGCCCATAGAGTGGGATGGACGGAGTAGATTTCCCACTAACATCACCATGGACCCTACTCAAACGTTGCGTGTGCACCATGGGTGGTGGACTCGCCGTGCATGGACCCTGGGAGACCAGTCAAACCCATCTGACCCGTGCCTAGCCAAAAGAGGCAAGAGGCCTCTCCTGCTTTCCCACCTGCGGGCGTCTTTGAAAAACGGAGGGTATCTGTTTGTTTCGACGGTGGCCCACCAGCAAGGCCCACCTATATGATCTGAACCGTCCATCTGACGCAGGCGATGGGCTCGACCAAAACCTTGGCCGTTTCACACGAAACTTCACACGTGTGTTCGTACAATCCTCGGCGCAAACAGTCCCACAAAAACATGCCTTTCGAAAATGGAAAGCTTCCGTTGCGCCCTTCGTTTGACAGCCTGGCGATCCGCGTAAGCCTACAAAGGCTCATCTACACCGTCCCTAATGGAGGAATCTCGACCGTCTGTTCGTTGCTCACATGCTTGGAGAGTGTGTTTGTGAAAACCGACGCCCAAAACCAGCAACGTATTAGCTGTTTCAAGGAAACCTGGCTCCGGATTAAATCCTAGCCTTCCGTTCCCATCTAACGGACTTGAGAGTGCTGGAATCTCTACAAGTAGGGAGAGAAAATGCCCTATTCCCGTTCTGCAGCAGCCATGAAAAATCAGCCGTTTCCTTCCTCTAGCGAACCCACCACCCAAATCTCTCCCGAGCTTCGAAAACCCTTACCTATAAGCTTCCTAGGATCGATACGAACCTTCCTAAAGGAGTGGATTAGAGGGAGAAGTCGTGGCTGGGAGTCTACCATTGGAGTCAGGTCTTCTTCCCCGGCATGTTGCTGCACCGAGGCAGTTTCGACTCGCCATGCTGCTGGGCCGATCAGGTGAGAATGAAGAAAAAGAGAAAGAAGGAGAAAGAAGGAGAAGAAAGAAGAGAGGATGAGGCTTGGTGTGGTGCAGTCTGTTGCACCAGCTTGGCCGGACGGAGTTGTCGCTGCACCCAGGCCATTGACGTGACTCAGTCCAGCCACTGTGTCACTGTCCCACCCCTGGTATGGGTTAGAGTATCTTTGGACCTCCAGCAGAGGAAAAACAGAAGGAAGAGAGAGAGAGAGAGAGGGAGTGTGCGTTGCTGCACCTGTATGAACCGAGCCGGATTAGCTGGTCGGGTTCTAAATTACCGGGCTTGTTTCGGTCCGAGTTGGGCTGGGTCGAGCTCGGTCCTTGTTGGACATTGCAAGGAAGGGAGAAGGGAAGAGAAAGAAAAGAGAGAAGGAAGAAGGAGGAGGAGAAGAAAAGCTAGTGAATGGGAGAGTCTCAGCTCGCACTGAGTCGACTGGGTGAGCCCACATTTTTTATTCTAATTTAAATAATCATTTCTGTTATTATTGTCATTTTTAGGATTATTAAGGATAGGTATGATTAACAGTTAGTAAGTTACCCATACGGACAGTAGTTAACACATATAAAAATTTTCACTAATATCTTGTAGTTCTTAAAATATTGTTATTAATGTTAGAACATACTAATCATTTTCATTAAAATAATTACTAGTGTCATGTTAGTTAATATTAATTGTAACCCTAACGTTAACAATTATTTTCTAACTATTAAAATAACATTGTCACCATTTCCATTACTAATAGGACTTTTTAGGATGCATAACCATGAGTAAATTTTCTATTCTAATGATAGTTATTATATACAAGAAATTAAGACGATACCATTATTAAATGCTAGTGCATTATCTTATCATAGATAGTATATCATGATATTAATTATCATCGTAATGATTATTAACTAATATTAACTATAACACTAATGTTAGTAAATATTTAATAATTATTAAATTAACATTATAAATAACTACACACCACTGGGGTTCAACCTTAAAGATCTAGTCTAAATCTAAACTCTAGGATGAAACCTTAATTATACGTCAAATCCTAAGGATAACCAATTCAAACCTTAGGCCATGAGTGCATGAGACTCGAATCTAATTGTACAATTTCATAACTCGTGGTAGGGTCGACCTTAAAGGCGCACGCACTTTCTAGCGATGGCGTAGACAATTCAAAGTATAAGGTGATGATTCTTCCCCTTGAGCTTTCCATCTTCTCATTAGCTTAAGTTATAGTTTTTATTTAAATTCATAATTGATATCTCTCTTTATAATTACATGTGTTAGCTGATGGAAATTGAATTGTTGTATTACATGCTTTACGATCATCCTGTATAATTGTTCATGCTTGTGGATTTATTTTGTGGATTGCTTATGGAAGTTAAACTGGTACATTAGTGGGAAATTCCCACATATGAATGTACACCCATGCTTGGGATGTAACTTGACTAGTTGTGATCGTAATGAACCTTCGACTTGGTGGTTATTGAGTGGTAGTCTAGATGGGTCATTGATGTGGGCGTACCATCTAAGGTTGTTGTGTCCAATGGTTTTTAAGGATGATCTTTATCGTATGGTTTTGATATCGGCCCTATGTGGCATATTTTGATACTCGCCCTATGTGGTTTTGTTTTGATATTTTTCCTATATGGGTTCGACATTTTATATTATTCAACCATACGATGGTAAGCCCCATATATTTTAATATGATTGGCCGTTAGTCGATGGGGTACCATTAAACATCCTAAGGTGGTAGTCTCATGGGCCGGGGATGGTGGTCATGGGACACTATGCCCGAGTCGTCGGCCTACGCTGGGACATGTGCTCCCCGTAGTGACCTTTGAGCTTATCTAAATTGGCTGGTTGTAAATGGACTAATAACGACTTGGCTAATCATGCATGCATGGCATATTACGATGGATTGGATCATACATGCCCATACGATTACGCCGCGTGTCGCGTTAATGACCAACCATTCGATTTATGATCATGACTTGGATCACTCATGCCCATACGATTACGCCGCATGTTGCGCTGATGACCAGTCACATCGCCTGTCGGGATGTTTTTCCAGGGGCACAGACCGTCTGGATGTTTCTCACGGGTCGATTTCATGGGTGACGACCCTAACGGCCGTCTGGATGTTTTTCCCCGGCCGATGCATTCATGCATCATGCATCTAATAAGACTGCATTTACTTTATTTTGGTTGTCTGGTTGTTTTATAACTATGCTTACCTAATGCGGCGATGTGTAATCTTGAGGAAAATTCACACTGAGTTGGTCACTCATCCATCAAATATATAACCGTACAGGTAGCACGGGTGGCCCAGGTGAAATTCATATGTCGATTTGTCCACACTACACTCATTTGCTTACTCTGATAAAAGAAAAAAATATACACTCAAATTTGACCATCCTTTAAGGTTAACACTCGAGTTTTTGGGACACGGGTCATATACTCAGGTCCTGAAGATTCGGGTCGTTACAGTCCCATACCACCATGCTCAGCTTACGAGTCTGAGTTTGTTCACTGGTTACTATGGGGTGGCTGATCACCTCGGCATAGGCCGACAGCTCGAACACGGTATCCCATACCATCATGCTCGGCTCATGAGTCTTGGTGGATCGTAGTACCACAGTTAAGGTGAGCCTTTACATCGGAGGGGGTACCTTAGATTCAGGCAGTGGTGTCCGTATATGGAAAACACATAATAGGCCAATCGGTTTATTAGACAAGTTTGATTGGTATGAGCACATACCAACTTAATCAACATGGAGTACATAAGCATCCCTCGTGGCCTAACCACTGTCGATAATCGTCGTGCGATCCGGATTCATCGAATATATCTGAGGTGGCGAGATTAATTCGACTACCTGAATGGGGACTATTTTCGATTGCCTGGACTACAGCGTAGCCCCAATCCTACTCAGATGTAAGAAGTAAACACATGTGACAATAATTCTAGCATTTGACAATCAGTCCAAGCAAATCTCTCATTAAGCATTTCATCAAACATATTGAACATGTCACCAACACTTGCATTTTGTCCATGAATTGTATAGCGGCAAGTATGAATACATGGAAGAAACTATACATATGATTAAGGTAATTGAGGATCCTATCTTAATACACTAAATAAATACACTTCATCAACATTTTCACATTCAGACATTTTATCAAACACCTAAGTTACACTTCACCAAATACATAGACTAGATTAGTTACGACATATATTATGGCGATTCCTCACACAAGGAGATTATCATACATACAACAAACATGAATCCTAGATTAATAGTCATGGTAAACACAAATCACAATCTCATGTTCATTTAAACATTTCAACAAACACATGGGATGCATCTTTTATTCAACATAGTTCATACATGTATAATACATCGAAGACGTCTTATCTAAGACAATATGACAGCAATTAAGTCAGACATAAATCATTAGCTGACATTGAAAGCATTGAAAATCATAACCTAAACGTTTATAGTCCGCACATTCCGTCGGATTTCTCGACTTAGGCTTAACTCGAATTCTATGTTCCCGAATCAGAACGTTGGGTACCTAAACGGTGCAATCTGTTAGCTAGGTTGACAAACGACTATTCTAGATCTTAACTACGGTGTTAGGGTTTGGATTTCTTACCCAAATCGTAGTTGAGATGGATCGTGAAATGTAATAGGAAGGCAATTCAACATATGGAGTCGTGGGAAAGAATCACAGCGACGGTCTCCCAGACTTTCTCTTCTCTCCTCACTCTTTTCCCTTCTTTTCTCTCTTCTCTCTCCCAGGGTTTGGAGCAAATTCGTGTGAGGGAGAGATGGGATGGTTAAAGGGCTTTATATAGGCCCAAAATTGATGTAAATGGCCCCAGGGCCATGGTATACTTATTTTATAACCAAAGGGAGTCTTTTCGGGTAAATGGGACACATCGGGAGGTCCATTACTCACGCCACAGGGTAAGTTCCCTGACAATGGATCTATGCCATAATGTGATTTCAACGCGATTGAATAGGCCGATTGATCGTGGAGGACCCATGTCAGATCAACAGTCGTACTTGCTCGATCGGGGCCACAAGTATACGGATATGTGGAGTGAAATTTCCCTTATCAATAGGTGAAGTTTGGTTAGAAACTGACGGTCTGAAATCCTCAATTTCGCGCGTAAGCGAATGGCCCAATTTACTTAAGTTTCGTTTTGTTTTCTAAAGATATTCGCGTTTATCACACACTTCGTTCAGGTTTCAAGTTGTACGTTTTTGGACACAGTCTGGGCTCGATTCCCGCAATGGTTGTCAAGCCGAGTAGGACGGATATAACCCTATAGTTTTGCGGTCATCGGACTTTCGACGTGCGGTCCAGGTTCGATACAGAGTTTCAATGTATTCCCGAGAGCGATAGGCTCGTGGGATTTCTCCTAGGTTTTCAAGTAGTGTTGAGTTAGCGACTTTGATGGTTTTGGGTCTTGCCATTTGCGTAAATATTGGTTCGAGTTAAATCCACCGATTAATTTAGTTTAGTACTTAATTAAATTTTGCTTAAATTTCTACAGAATACGGTCCTTAGGGATTTTTGCCTAAAGTGGTACTCGGGTCTTTGTATGGATTTGTCCGAGGTGTTATAATCTACCCCCCTTAAAGAAAATTTTCATCCTTGAAATTAGTACCTTTTCGTACTCCTCGAGGATCTGAGGGTAGTTCTTACGGACTTCGACTTCCGTTTCCCAAGTAGTCTCTTCCTCAGTATGGTGAGTCCACAATACCTTCACGAGCAAGATCACTTTGGTGTGTAACACTTGTTCCTTCCTATCAAGAATACGCGTCAGTTGCAGTACATAGGTAACATCTTCACTTAACTATACTTGCTCCCATTTGATAATATGGGTAGGGTCAGGAACATATTTCTTCAACATAGATACATGAAATACGTTGTGAATGCCTGCGAGTGGTGTGGGTAAGGAGAGGTGGTATGTTACCATACCCACTAGGCCTAGAATCTGGAATGGGCCAATGAATTTCGACGTGAGTTTCCCTTTCTTGCCAAAACAAAGGACTTCCTTCATTGGAGAAACTGTAATGCCCTGAAAATTGGGGGTCGAGCATAAACTCAACTCCCGAGTTCCAGAACATCACTTATGCAACAAAATGAATGATGATTGAATGTTGACTATATTCGTGCATTGAACATGAGTGAGATTAAGCCAAAACAGCATATCATACTCCACAGAGTTAATTTGCAAGCGAAAGACTGTGATAGATAGATAAAATATATAACCTATGATGAGTCTCCAGAGTGTGATAACATTACCAGGTTAAATAAATACAAGTGCAGTTCTAAAATATACCAAATGTGAGGAAGTGTAATGTCTCTTATCCCAAGTACCATAGCCCCGTCAATACACTATCAGGTCTTCATTGACCCGTCAGAGAGATACAGATAGGAGAACTCCTCCTATCATCATAAAAGTAGTCCGGCTCTGCTTCACAAGCATCGCCACCACCTGAAACTCAACAAATCTGGTTGGTGTGTACAACACCGTCCCGTAACGTGGGAGTGAGTGATTAACTCAGTGGAACAGTAAAGCATAGGTTTACATGTTATCAATTCAATCAAGCAGTAATGATAAAGCAGTACAAATCAAACATTTCTAACTACTCTTGTTAAGTGCGAAAATGAAATGACATGATGGTGTATGCCCTTGCCAAACCACCCTCAAGCGACATCATCTTACGTTCGCGAATGCTTAACTCCCTCTATGCACCACATCTACAAAGTACATGCGGTGCGATGATGCTCATGATTACCAAGTTATTATTAGTCCATTCTTCAACCAGCAGTATTGAGAAAACTAGGTACCTCCCTTGTATCATTCCCAAACATGATCCATTCTAGGGTCGTCAATCCTAGTTAATCTCATACGATATTATGGTTTGAGAAGCATAGTGAAAGCATCGCAAAGGGCTCGTCACCCGTCAGCGAGGATACAGATCTCACCATATGCGGGTCAATTGCTGGCCGTCAACTCGAGTACAGGTCTCACCGTACTCGGCTCAATCACTAGCCGTCAGCTCGAGTACAGGTCTCATCGTACTCGGCTCAACTCATACTCTAGTTGCTGTGAAAGACTCGTCGCCAATCACAGACCCTTGGAGTATACTTGAAGATACTACGGAGGACTCGTCGCCCGTTAGCACGAGCACAGGTCTCACCGTACTCGACTCTTGCCGTAAGTATCGACAGCTCGAATACAGTGTCCCATACCACCGTATTCGGCTCACGAGTTTGGTTGCGCAATGGTTACTATGGGGAGGCACATGGCCCCAGTGTAGGCCGACAGCTCGACCACGGTGTCCCATACCACCATGCCCGGCTCATGCGTCTTAGCGGATCGA
Source organism: Magnolia officinalis (assembly GCA_021015155.1). Taxonomy (NCBI): domain Eukaryota; kingdom Viridiplantae; phylum Streptophyta; class Magnoliopsida; order Magnoliales; family Magnoliaceae; genus Magnolia; species Magnolia officinalis. The sequence continues at coordinate 135,270 of JAJHSJ010000938.1, read as the reverse complement.
GGTACCATGGTTAAAAGGGGGTTTCACTGGTAAGTTTGGTACCCTAGGTTCAAGTAGTAGCGTCCAAACAGGGTGAACATGCATAAGACAGATCGGGTTACTTGATGAGCTCGACTAGCACGATTGCCCGTTGAACTGCACGACATGAAGTGCATAAACAACTTTGTGTGGCCTAGCCACTGCCGACAGGCAACGCACGACTCGAGTTCGTCGAATACATCCCACGTGGCAATGAATCTCAGCAACGAGTTCAATCCCGTTACCGATTGCCTGGGCCATAATCATAGCCCCAAACACAATCAATTACAGATAGATAAAGCAGTAATGGATTAAGATTCATCTCATACAGTCAAGGTCTGGTATTATTCGTTTAGGGGTCAGGGCTGTTGCACACACTCGTTGCTCCGCTCCCCCATCACCCATGACGGATCATACAATGTAAATATAGATTAAACATATGCATTACATAGTTAAAATCATAAAGCAGTTGAGCATGTTATGAATCACAACACAAGCATGAGTTTATACATGTTCAATTCCTAATCACACAACTATCAAAGGAGATCATACACATAGTTAAAAGAGGTTGAGAATTATATCTCAACATCCTTACACATTACAATTTGCTAACTACTACTCACTCAGACATTTCAAGATGCACTTGAACTACATACATCACATACATGACATATGTCGATCACATAGGTATTAGGCCAAATCCTTTCACTAGGGAGTTGCCCCAATCATAATACACGTACACCCACGACGGATAGTCATGGCAAGCAGGAATCCAAGTTCCATATTCATTCAGCCATTTCCACAAACACTTGGGCCACACATTTTAGCATATATAGTGTATATTGGTCGTGGCGTGATTTAGGGCAAATCCTTTCGTCAAAGGGGTATCGCCAATACAACAATCATGAATCCATGACAATTAGTCATGGCGAGCACGAATGAGAATTCCATACTCATTCAGTCATTTTCACAAACACTTAGAATACACTATTACAACATACATGGTGTATGTTAGCAAGACATGTATTAGGGCTATCCTTTAGCCAAACGAGTATTTTATCCATGTATAATATATTACTACAACAAATAATCATGGTAAATACATCTCCAAAATTTATACGTATACAGTATTTTCTAGAATACACAATTTCAACATACATAGTGTATATAAGTAAAACATGTATTTAGGCGAATCTTTTGCCAAATAAGTATTTTATCCATATATCGTATATCCATATAACAAATAAACATGTCAAACACATTTCCAAAAAAATATACGTATACGGTATTTTCTACAAATACCTAGAATATGTAGAATTCCATATTTTTCATCTTTAATCGAAACGGAAAACAGACAGCACTTTGTACTTGTGCAATTGCATGCAGATCATGAATCTATCATTATCTGACATTGAAAGCGTTGAAAACCATAACCTATACACCTAAAGTCCGCACCTTTTGTCGTAGAATCGTAACGGCATCGATAGGGTTGTTGAGCTTCCATATACGGGAGTTTTCTAGCCTAAAGAGTGGAATCGGTTAGCCTTTACTCAACCTACAACCTACATACTTCAAATCAGACCTAGGGTTAGGGTTTCTCACCTTCAAACGGAGTGGATACCGTCGGGAGAGCGCCTGGAATGAGGCGGTGTGGGCCGTGTGATGGCAGGGAACGACGGTAGGGAGATTCTCCCACTTCCCTTACTTTTCTCTCTTTTCCCTCTCTCAAATCACAAATTCGTATGGCTGCCATGAGAGAGGGTTTAAGGTCCTTATATGGTCTCAAAACTCACTGAAATAGACTCTTGTTCAAGGGTTACTGCTAATATAGGTATTTCGTCACTTTTCCAGCTCAAAAGAGAGGTTCTGGTGGCCCTCCTTGAGTCAAACGTCAGACTTAAGCTCACCACACATGGATCTATGTGGGATTACGTTTTCAACTCGATCGGATTCCCAGATCGCACGTAGTGGACCACTTTCAGTTCAACGGTCAGTGGGCCATGATCTGAAATTCCAAGTACATGTAAATGTTCCTGAAATTTTTCTTAATCCGAAGGTGTAATTTAGTCTGATTCTGACAGTCTGGTTGCTTAATACTGATGCGCAAGCGAATGGTACCAGATCACTATTCCAGATATTTATTTTGGAATGGGAATAGTGTTTTTCACACTCCCTCGCTCCAGATCGAAACGAATGGCCGTGGGACATCGGCTGGATCTGATTTTTGAGATGATTGTCAAGCCCAGTGAGGCGGTCCTAGTTCCTTAGCTTCGTGTTAATCGGACTCCCGATGTGCGGTCTAGACCTAATACGAAGTTTCGTTTCATTCCCGAGAGCAGATGGGAATGAGTTTGGTTCTAAACTTTAGGGTAACCTAGAGTCACTGATTTTGCAAGTTTTGGGTCTTGCAGATCGTATTTAAAGCGATCCCAACGGATTCATGGCTAATCGAGTTTTGCACTTAGTTAACTTTGTTAAATTTCTAAAGGATTTAATCCTAATTGTTTTCTGGTTGAGATGGTACTTAGGCCTTTGCAGTTTGTATATAAAGTGATCCAAGTTTTACTACTTAGCTAGTTTAAGATAGTGTCTAGGGCGAAAGTGCTTTGAAAAATTGAAAGCACAAGGTAGTGAAGGGTGGGATTTGTGAAGAAAATTGTTTTTAAAAAGGGATTTGAGGCTTTAATTGAGCGTTTGGGAAGTTAAACTTGTGTTAGGATTGACCCATCGCCAAGGACGTCTAATTCCAGGTTGGCGAAAATCCGGGATGTTACAGAAACCTAAGGAATACATGGTCCTCAAATTCTAGTTGTTGCCGTCTTGTATCGACGTAACTCTTCTGTCTACTCTGGGCTGCAAGAAGTTGACGCCTGATAATATCGATATTCTCTAAGGTCACCTGTACCAAATCTGGACCAACTAGACTCTTCTCACCAACTTCTCTGCCGAATAATGAGGAGCTCGACATAGGTGTCCATACAAAGCTTCGTAGGGAGTCATGCCAATGCTCGCTTGGAAACTGCTGTTATAAGAAAACTCGGCATAAGGGAGACGGTCATCCCAACTGTCTTTAAAATCAAGCACACACATTCGCAACATATCTTCTAATATCTGATTTACCCGTTCCGTCTGCCCATCAGTCTGTGGGTGGAACGCGGTACTGAACTTCAGTTGCACTCCCATTGCTTCTTGAATTTGAGTCCAGAAAATGGACGTGAATCGCGTGTCTCGATTTGACACAATCTCCATAGGAACCCCATACAGCCGTACTACCTCCTTGATGTACAGCTTGGTTAAATCATTTGCTGAGTTTGAAACTCTAATCGGGAGGAAATGAGCCGATTTCGTCAATTGGTCCACAATCACCCAAATGGAGTCGTGCCCCTTTCTTGTCTTGGGTAACCCAGAAATGAAATCCATGGATATTAAATCCTACTTCCATTCAGTTATGGGCATGAGCTGAAGTAAACCAAGGGGTCGGCGATGCTTGACCTTAATTTGCTGGCATGTGAGACAATGGGATACAAAATCTACTATTCGGACCTTCATGTTGTCCCACCAGTATGAACGCTTCATGTCTCGATACATCTTCATACTGCCCGAATGCATCTCCATCTTCGAATTGTGAGTGGCTTCTAGGACTTCCCTTCTCAAGTCATGGAGATTCGGGACGCATAGGCAGCCACGATATCATAAACCCCCATCTGAACCAATTATCCATTCGGATTCTTCACTATCACTTGCTCGGCTCTCTCTTCATCTTCACCAATAGTTCCATCTTCTTTCTGTACCATAATGATTCGGTCATCGATAAGAGGTTATACGTGGATGTGTGCGACGCTCTCGACCGGCTCTTCTACCGTAAGCTTCTGTTCGAAGTCTCGTACGAACTCCACCATATTCCACTCTTCTATCATCAATGGAGCTACAAATTCTATTGTTTTCTTGCGGCTCAACGCATCGGCCACAAGGTTAGCCTTGCCGGGATGGTAGGAGTCCTCAAACTTGAAGTCTTTCAAGGTCTCCATCCAATGTCGTTGCCTCATATTCAGGTCTCTCTGCGTAAAAATGTACTTGAGGCTCTTGTGGTCGCAACAGAGCTCGAACTCCTCTCTGTAGAGGTAATGTCTCCAGAGCTTTAATGCGAAGATGACTACTGCCAATTCCAGGTCATGCGTAGGGTAGTTTTTCTTCGTGTTACCTCTACTGTCGTGAGGCATAGGTGATCACCTTATCCTTCTGTATAAGTACACATCCCAAACCAACACGAGAGGCGACGGTGTATATAGTATATTTGACCCCTTGCTCTGACAATTCGAGCACAGGTGCGGATGTCGACTTGTCCTTTAATTCCTGGAAGGCTGCTTCTACTTTCTCGTTCTAAGCAAACTTAAGATCCATTCGAGTAAGTTGAGATAATGGTCGGGCTATCTTGGAAAAATCTTTAATGAATCGGTGATAGTAACCTGCAAGTCCGACGAAACTCCTCACTTCTGTAACTGAGCAGGGCTGCTCCCAGTCTTGTACTGGGGTCACCTTGGTAAGGTCTACGACAATTCCTTCCTTAGAAACCACGTGTCCCAGAAACTTGACTTCTTCCATCCAGAAATTGCATTTCCGGTACTGAGCAAATAATTGATTCTGCCTGAGAGTATCAAGGATTGCTTGCAGGTGTTCTTCGTGATCCTTCTGACTCTTGCAGTATATCAAAATGTCATCTATAAACACGATGACGAATCGGTATAAATATGGCTGAAATACCCGGTTCATGAGATCCATGAATATGGCCGGTGCATTTATAAGTCCAAACGGCATCACGAAGAGTTCGTAGTGCCCGAAACTGGTTTTAAAAGTTATTTTCTGCACGTCTTCATTCCTGACGTGCAACTGATGATACCTGGACTGTAGGTCGATCTTAGAGAAATACTGCGCTCCCTTCAACTGATCAAACAGGTCATCTATCCTGAGCAAAGGATACTTGTTCTTCACTGTTACGTGGTTCAACCTGCGATAATCTATACATAATCGTAGTGATCCATCTTTCTTCTTTACAAACAACACAAGTGCTCCCCAAGGAGAGACGCTCGGTCGTATGAAACCTGAATCCAACAGATCATCAATCTGTCTCCTCAACTCCTCCATTTCACATGGAGGCATGCGATAAGTCGGTAAAGAGATAGGTGTCGTACCCGGCACTAGGTCGATGGTAAAGTCAATCTCGAGCTGAGGAGGTAGTCCAGGGATCATTCTGAACACGTCCGTGAAGTCTTAGACTACTAGCGTGTCCACAAGGGTCGGACTATTATAGTTCTCTAGTAGGGAAGTATAATAGTGGATGCGATAGGGCCAACTGACCTGAATAGGAAAGTGAAGGTCGTGCCCTCAGGTCTATGGGATGTCACCAATTTAGTCTCGTAGTTGATTTCTGCCTTCATCTCGGTGAGCCAATCCATACCAAGGATGACGTCATAATGATATAGCGGGGTGACTATCAGGTCAATGCACACTGTTTTGCTCCCTAAGTCTATCGGACAATCCTTACAAAGCTTAGTAGCGTCGAAGAAGGTCCCTATTCCGGTAAGGACTCTCACCCCAATCATAGGGGTAGTATCCAACCCCAGTCGCTTGACTGGTGAGCATGTTATTATTGAAATAGTGGAGCCGGTATCCACCAACAGGAATACGGGAGTACCTTGGATGTGGGCAGTGACTTCGAAGGCTAAGGGTACTGCAGTTGCTGCCTCAGATGCTTCCGCTGCAAGTGCATGTACTCGAGCTTGTTGTGGATGATTTACTTGCGCTGCCATAGGTCGTTGAGGCAGCCTATATCGAGGTGCAGGAGGTCGGTTGAATGGTCGTGCTGGTGGTACAAATCGTAGAGGTGGAGCTACTATAACATGCGCTGGCTGACAGTTAATCTTTTAAGGTGGCGTAAAACCGTTGCCCTTCATCTTGGTAAAACAGAAGGGGTCAGTGTGTCCTCCTTTGTTGCAGTAAGTGCACCAATGGCCAGTTTTTCACTGCTGGGCCGGCAGAGCCATGAGCTTGGGAGACGAGTCCATATGTGGCCTCTTGCCGAGGACTGGCCGGTTCTTTAATTCAGGCCGCGGCCTCGAGCCCATTGGCATACGTGTTCGAGACAATCTCTCACCATCCTGCTTAACTCGTAAGGACATGTTCACTAGCTTAACATAATTGGGAATGCTAGCGCAACACATCTTAGTGCGATATCAGGACGCAGACCCTCTGAAAACCGCCGCATTTCCATCGGCTCATTTGCTAAGATCAATAGAGCAAATCTGGCCAACTCTATGAAGCGGTTCTCGTACTCAGCCACTGTCATCCCCCCTTGTCAAAGGCATAGGAATTCACCCTCCTTTTCATTATGGTAAGTGAGGGGGAAGTATTTTTCATGGAAACGAGTTTCGAACGCGTCCCACATCCACACAAACCTGCAGGAACGGTGCGTAGGATGCTATCCCACTAGAGACTAGCCTCTTTCTCGAACATGTAAGTAATAAGCTCCACTTGCTCTGCCTCAGTATTGTGTAATGGTTTCAACATCTTGGAGATGCGATCCAGCCAGTATTCAGCCGCCTTGGGCCTGTGAGTACCCGCAAAAGTAGGAGGGCGAAAATGTTGAAAGTGCTCAAATAAGCCACCGATATTCATTATTCCAGTGGGTTGTACAGGTGGTACAGGCGGGACCATATTCATGTTTTGGGCAATGGACCCCGCAATCGTGGCCAAGACTTATTGTTGTTACTGCATTAGAAACATCATCTACTCCAACCTATCAAGAGGAGGAGCTACCTGAGGCATGTGTGGCATCGACGAAGATGCATGGTTTTGTCCCAGAATCAGTGGTGCATTCAGTGTTGGCCCATTTGTAGGGTCAGTGGCCGACTGTGAATCTGGCATTGTCTCAATATCCGGGCCTAAAGTAGGGTCCGTATGGCTATCGCTCAGGGGAGATGCCCCGTCAATCGATCCGCCAAGTGCAAGACGTGCTACAACTTAGTGTTTTTAGGAGGCATTCCCTATATACAACATAGGGTGCAACACATGTAAGATTAGGATAATATTATTCACTATTTCCAAACATTCTATACATTTCAAACCAAAAGAAGCTTCATGAATTTTATTAACCAAAATTTGTCACAATACATGAGATGTAGTATTACATGAATTATGACAGAGAATGCATGTGAGCTAATTTAACAAAGAGTTTTAACACTAATTACTCTAACATCCAACTAAACCAATCAAGGCTATTACAAAGAAAAACAAGGAACCAAGAAAATAAGAAGACAACGACAACACATGACTAGTCCTCCGACTCTGGTGAAGGTGGAGGCGCACCCTTATCCTGCATACAATACAGGAGGGCCTTCAAGGTGCGAGACATTTTCTTGAATTTCTGTTTCAGATAGGTCTGGTTCTCCTTGAACTCTTGCTTCAGGGCGGCCTAGTTTTCTTCAATCATAGCCATGCAGCCTTCCAAGGCGGCCCGATCATGGCAGTCTTCATGTGTAGTAGGAGGTCCCCCACCTGAGTCATGTGCTCCGCTTCTTCTCCCTGCTCTTCCTCCTCACTGCCTTCTTCCTCACTGCCTTCTTCACCATCTCCTTCTTCATCCTCACTGCCTTCTTCCCCTCCACTTTCTTCCTCATCTTTTCTACCTTCTTCCTCTTCACTCTCTTCTTCTATTTCATCCCCGTACTCATCGAGTCGGGCTTGGCATTGCCTAGGGCCAATCCCCATATTGTTGAGTGTAGTCTCACTGATGAAGTGGATCGGCGCAAGATTATCCATATAAAGTATAAAACTAAAGTTATGGGCAATCTTGCAGATAAGTCAGCCGAATGGGAGAGATGTGTCCCCCCGAGTAGATCGTGCGGTCCTGATTATCTTCAACAAGGCAAAAGTAAGTAGGCACAACTTGTCTCCCTATCCAGCTCTGTACAGGAAGTCCACCATCAAACGAGTGCATTCTGTACGGTTACTCCACCTAGGATACACGTTGTACGTGCATATATGATGGAGTATGTAAAAATCTGCCATCATCTTAGTCGATACGAGGCAATTGTCTTGCCTCCAACGAGCCTGTCGGCCGCAAAGGAAACATATGCGGTGATCTCTCTCGTCTACTACTGAGATGAGTTTCACTAGCATGTACCACACCATGTTCTATTCCCATAATACAGGCTATGATGTCCACATCAACTATGACTTCCCACCTCCTTAAAGGGATAATAAACTGAAGAGGCTCCAGTAGTGGGTTTCGTATGTGGGCATAGAAGGCTCGCACGGTACTTTCACTTGCATGAGCCTTCCCTTCAAACATGGGACCCCACCCGGTCTCCAACAGAAGGTTAATCATTGAATACAAACCGAATAATTTCTCATCCACATGAGCTTCAAATACAACTTTGCGGTCACGAAACTTACCAAGTTCGGCGCCTGCCAGTAGTGATCTTTCCAACAGGATTCAAGGATCAAGGTCTCGCTCGGCACTTGCTCTAGTCTTGGCATTCGTCCTCTTCCTAGAGTGGCTTGGACGACTAGGCCGCTCTCTTATTTCCCATAAGGGAAAAAAGTGTTGAGATTGAGAAAATGGCGGTGACAAGTTCAAAGAGAGCCATGGAGTGGGAAAAACTTGGAGAATGGATTGAACTTAAAGGTTTGGAGGTTATGAGACACAAAAGGCGGGTTTTGAGCTCAAAAGAGTGGGAAATAAGGAAGGTGGAGAGTTGTAAGAGGTATTTTTAGGGTAATGGTGGTGTAAGGATGAAAAATGTAGAAGATTTAAAAGTTTGGAGTGAATAGGAGAGGGGATTTGAGAGAGAAAGAGACTTTTTAGAGGGTTTGGGGTGTTGGAGGGGTGAAATGAGCATGGGAGGGCTTGAGAGGGGTTAAAAAGGTTAATAAAGGGGTCCCACACATGGGAGGGCCCCACATGGCCGGTCGGCCGGCGGCGAGCCGCCACGCCCCCCTGGTGTGTTCGGCGGTGGCTTCGCCCTAGGACGATGGCTAGCCCCTCCCGGGGTGCCGAATATATGTGGGGGACTCCCTGGGTCCCACCAATTTTCGAGATTCAGGCCCCTTGGCCCGCAAGGTCTATTTTCATCATTCTATACGTGCGTATTCGCTCATTTTGACTTATTTCAAATTTGAGATTCACCGAATTATAGTTCAAACCTGTGGATTGACGGCCTAATTGGGACTGAGATCAATTCACATGATCTTGAACACGTACGACTACGCTACAAAAGTCAATCTCGCCCATCGGTGAAACTTTAGGATCCTACGATTGTTTCTAGATTTCATCACCCCATTCTTAAGTCAGAGTGCGTTAGAATGAGTCGTGTTACCTATCACCCTGGTCCAGTTTAATCCAAATCATGCTTTGATACCAACTTGTAACGCCCTTGATTTCATGGGTCGAACAAAGCTCTACTCCCGAGATTCAGCATATCACTTATGCAACATGGAGAATGATGTTTATATGTTGTCCATACCAATGTATTAATATGAGTGGGATTATACTAAATAGTACGTCGTACTCCAGAGATAATGTATTTAAGTAAATGGAAGTCTAACGTATATGTATTTGAATAAGTAGCCAATTCACAACTTCCAGATTATGATGGTGTAATAGGATTTAATATATACAAAATTTATTTCAAAATAAACAAAATGGGAAAATGTAAAATGTCCAACTAAACAAGTATCCCAGCATCCCAGCGTCCCGACGAGTCAGCTCAAGGTCTACGTAGACCCGTCAGAAAGCTGGCAGTAGGAGAACTCCTCCTCGTCCATGAAATCCTGCTCCGTCGTGTAAACCTCATCATCATCTGCATCCAAACTAGTGTCTGGTTGGTGTTTTAAAACACCGTCCCAGAGAGGGAGTGAGTGATCAACTCAGTGGTACTATAAGGCAAAGGTTAACATGTTATCAATTCAATCAAGCAGTAATGATAAAGCAATATAACAATCACTTCTTAGACTTGTTAATGCAGGAATGGAGTAGAAGTAATGATGTATGCCCTCACATCAGAAGCTCCCTCAACAAGCGTGGCCGATACCATATCGCATATGACAACACGACCTCTTGTGCCACTTCCACGCCTTTAAAGCATGTCCTAACTAATGTGGTGCTATGCATGGTCATGTTAGCCTATTAATTAATTAGGTTTATTCATATAGAAGATTTGAGAAGCTATGATACCTCCCTTTATATCATTTACCCGAATAGAAGGATCCATATAGGTTCGTCACTCCTAGTCAAGCACATACGATAGGCAAGTTGTGGGGTCATCACTCCCGATTGAAAGCAGTGGATAGGCAAGTTCATAATTTTGTGCTTGCGGACATTACGGGGTGGCTAATCACCTCGGCGTAGGCCGACAGCTCGAACATGGTGTCCCATACCACTATGCTCGGCTCACGAGTCTGAGTTTGATCACTGGTCACTACGGGGTGGATGATCACCTCGACGTAGGCTGACAGCTCGAACACGGTGTCCCATACCACCATGCTCGGCTCATGAGTCTTGGTAGATCGTAGTACCATAGTTAAGGTGGGCCTTTGCATCGGAGGGGGTACCTTAGATTCAGGCAGTGGTGTTCGTACATGGTAAACACACATTAGGCCAATCGATTTATTATACAAGTTCAATTGGTACGAGCACACGCCGACTTAATCGACATAGAGTGCATAAGCACCCCTCGTGGCCTAACCACTGTCTATAATCGTCGTGCGACCCAGATTCGTCGAATATATCTGAGGTGGCGAGATTAATTCGACCACCTGAATGGGGACTATTTTCAATTGCCTAGACTACAGCATAGTCCCAATCTTACTCCAATGTAACAAGTAAACACATGTACTAATAATTCTAGCATTTGGCAATTAGTCCAAACAAATCTCTCAATTGAGCATTTCATCAAACATATTGAACATGTCACCAACACTTGCATTTTGTCCATGACTTGTATAGCGGCAAGTATGACTACATGGAAGAAACTATATGTATGATTAAGCTAATTGAGGATCCTATCTTAATACACTGAATAAATACACTTCATCAACATTTTCTCATTCAGACATTTTATCAAATACCTAAGTTACACTTCACCAAATACATAGACTAGATTAGTTACGACATATATTATGGCGATTCCTCACACAAGGAGATCATCATACATACAACAAACATGAATCCTAGATTAATAGTCATGGTAAACACAAATCACAATCACATGTTCATTTAAACATTTCAACAAACACATGGGATGCATCTTTTATTCAACATAGTTCATACATGTATAATACATCGAAGACGTCGTATCTAAGATAATATGGCAATAATCAAGTTAGACATAAATCATTAGCTGACATTAAAAGCATTGAAAACCATAACCTAAACATTTATAGTCCGCACCTTCCTTCGGATTTCTCGATTCAGGCTTAACTCGAATTCTATGTTCCCGAATCAGAACATCGGGTACCTAAACGGTGCAATTTGTTTGTTAGGTTGACAAACGACTATTCTAGATCTTAACTACGGTGTTAGGGTTTGTATTTCTTACCCAATTGTAGTTGAGATGGATCGTGAAACGTAACAGGAAGGCGATTCAGCGTATGAAGTCGTGGGAAAGAATCACAGCGACGGTCTCCCAGACTTTCTCTTCTCTCCTCATTCTTTTCCCTTCTTTTCTCTCTTCTCTCTCCTAGGGTTTGGAGAAAATTCGTATGAGGGAGAGATGGGGTGGTTAAAGGGCTTTATATAGGCCCAGAACTGATGTAAATGACCCCAGGGCCATGATATACCTAATTTATAACCAAAGGGTGTCTGTTTCGGGCAAACGGGACACATCGGGAGGTCCGTTACTCACTTACACCACAAGGTAAGTTTCCTGAAAATGGATCTATGCTAAGATGTGATTTCAGCGCGATTGGATAGGTCGATCGATGGTGGAGGACTCGTGTCAGATGAACGATCATACTTGCTCGATCGGGGCCACAAGTATACTGATATGTGCAGCAAAATTTCCCTTATCCATCGGTGAAGTTTGATCAGAAACTGAAAGTATGAAATCCTCAATTTCGCGTGTAAGCGAATGGCCCAATTCATTTAAGTTTCATTTAATTTTCGAAAGATATTCGCGTTTCTCACGCACTTCGTTCAGGGCTCAAGTTATGCGTTTCTGAACACAGTTTGGGCTCGATTCCCATGATGGTTGTCAAGTCCAGTAGGACAGATATAACCCTGTAGTTTTGCAGTCATCAGACTTTCGACGTGCGGTCCAGGTCCGATGTATTCCCGAGAGCGACAAGCTCATAAGATTTCTCCTAGGTTTTTAAGTAGTGTTGAGTTGGTGACTTTGATGGTTTTGGGTCTTGCCATTTACATAAATGGTGGTTCAAGCTAAATCCACCGATTAATTTAGTTTAGTACTTAATTAATTTTTGCCTAAATTTCTATGGAATATGTTCCTTAGGGATTTCTGCCTGAGGTGGTACCCGAGTCTTTATACGGATTTTTTCGAGGTGTTACAGAAATCAGTGTACAATTCTAAGATTTCAGAAAATCATACAAACAATTTAAAAGAAATGCTAAAGTTTTAGACTTGATTAACAATAATACATGCGATCTGAAAAATATTGTAACTCAACGAGTTAAGTAATATTTTATAACCTTCATAGATGACTACACCCGATTTGCAAAGATATATCTAATTACAAGTAAAGATGAAGAAAATAAAAATTCTTGGGTTATGTAAATGAGATGGAGAATCAACTAGAAAGAAATATGAATGTTTTAAGATCTCATAGAGGCGGAAAAATATGTTTCTCATGACTTCACATCATATTGTGAATCAAAAGGGATTGTACATGAGATAACTACTTCATATTCACCTTAATAAAATGTTATAGTTGAAAGGAAAAATAGAACTTTAATGAATATAGTAAATGCTATGCTATCTAATTCTAGTTTGCCCATTAATTTATGGGGAGAAGCCCTCCTGACTACATATTATATTCTCAACCATATACCTCACAAGCATTCTGATAAGACTTCTTATGAACTATGAAAGAATAAAGCTCTAAAACTTGGGTATCTCAAAGTGTGGGGGTGCCTAGATAAGCTACGACTACATTTACTTATGAAAAGAAAAAACAAAATTATGGGACAAATATCTTGCTTGTGTGGTCATTGATTACATACAAAATAGCAAAGCTTATAGATTCTTAGTATTAAAGTCTCACAATCATATAGATTTCAACTCTATCATAAAATCTTTTAATGCCCAATTCTTTAAAAATATATTTCTAGCTAAATCTAAAGTTATATCTTCTGTGAAAATAATAATGTCATGCACAGAAATCCAATGCTTGGGTGGCCAGACCTTAATCTCGCATCCCAAGAAATGACTGATAATTTAAGCATTCATATCTAAAAATCCATAGAAATCACACAATAACAAACTATATATTCATAAAATACATCCAGTAAAATAAATTATTCAACGTTATTACAAAAATATAAATTATCTTTTACTATTTCTCTATAGATTTTTTTTTCAATGAATCTAAATTAAAAAAGATAACTCAGACTAGGTTGACGACTAAAGCTTCACTCCATTGAAATTGAGGTAATGACCGCTTTAGTAGAAGTGGGAATATGCCTAGATGTCCTAGAGGGAGGTTGAATAGGACTTTTTAGAATTTTATGATGATTTAAAACCTTTTGACACTATCTTGAACTAATAAGCAAATATCAAGATTTCTTTAATGTAACTCTAATGGCTTCCAAGCGAAATAGAGGATCCAATCATAAGACTATTCAAAACATAAATAAGATGCGGAACATAGTTCATGATGGATGTGACTGTGTGTGAGATGAGATTCTAATTAGTTCTAGGAAATCATGTAAGCATGCATTATGAGAACATTTAGAGAAATCACACAAGTATTAAAAGTAAATAGCAATCCCAAACACAGTCGTTTTTATAGTGGTTCGACTACGTGTCTACTCCACTTTCGGCAGACGAACTCAACCCTTGAGTGTATTGGATCTCACTAACAGAAGTTTCAAATCAAGTTTACCTCAAACCAATACAATCTAACAAGGCTGACTCTAGGACCTACATAAGGTACCTAAATGTCTCCAAGAGACACAAGTTTATGCCCCACACAGGAGCAAGGGTCAACACACAACACCCATGTTTTAGGCCATATAGGCCAAGGATCCACACAAGGAACCTAAAGTTTATGCTCATTAAGAGCAAGGGTCAACACACAACACCCAGGGTTTTAGGCCACACAGGCCAAGGATCCACACAAGGAACCTAAAGTTTATGCTCACCAAGAGCAAGGGTCAACACACAACATCCAGGGTTTTAGGCCACACAGGCCAAGGACCTACACTAAGGACTTAAAGTTTATGCTCACCAAGAGCAAGGGTTAACACACAACACCTACACGTATTCTCCCATCGGAGGCCTCCTATGAGGACTTGAAAGAGTGAGAATCACCTGTGACCTAATCCTATACAAAGGAATGATTAGCCGGGTCTCTGGACTCTAATGACTTACAAATAAGTAGATGAGCCCCATTAAGCACGTTGATGAAGATCTCCTCCTTTGATGATGAAGAATCTTCAGCTCCCTTGATCCACAACACTTATGATACTCTAATGTAAGGCGACGGGTTGGGTCAAGGTTATGTTGGAGTCTTACTTTATTATATGTTTTCCTATATTAGAGACAGAGTGATTTCAAGCATCTATGCATTCAAGGCATCCCAGCTCAATAATTTCCCATTAAGATGGTAGCTAGAGGATCCTTGAATGTGGAAGTTTATTCACCAATCCACTCTATTGAATATCAATGATGAGGGTGGATTGAGGAATGAACTCCCATGAGAGAAAAAGGGCTTAGGGTAGGTGATCTGAATTAAACACTCAAAAGCTCTATCTATTTTCTCCACATACAACCTCAGGCAAGCTCTCATTAAATAGGTAAAAAGTTTCAATGAAAATAAAAGTCATATTTTTGACAGAGTTCGATATCATCGAGCAGGCTTCGATATCATTGAGCGTATACTCTCAATAAGGTCGAATGGCCGCTTGATGACACAAACTCAATCTGTCAAACACTTTTGAGCCTTGCCAACTGATCGAGGATATCGAACATGCTTTGATGTCATCGGATTTCAAACTCTGATTGCATCGACCCATGGTTTGATTTCTTAACATTTGAAAACCTGAGAGCAGATTTGCCTTTGGAAACGAACAGGCATTAATATGATCGAGCAACCCTCGATATCATCTGATTCTGAATATTGATGATATTGATACCAGTTTCGATTCATCAATCTTTTCAAGGAATTTTCCTATAAACTCGCTGGACAGTTTTGTGTCCCACTTCGATAACATCGACATGGTCTCGATATGAATGATCTTTGAATATTGATATCATTGAGTGATTCTAGATACTTCGAAAATTTGAAAGAATTTGCTTGAAGGCTTGCTGGACAGATTTGTGACCCAATCCGATATCATCAAGATTTGAATTTCGAAGATATCGAGGCTTTCTTCGAGATATCGAAAATCACATGATTTTCCTTAACTACTTACTGGACACAAACTGACTAGTTGTCAATTGTATCGAGCTGTTTCGATGAGCTCGGGATTCGAAAGTTGATGATATCGATCCTGTTATCGATTCATCGAGAATTCAGTCCAAGATTCATTTTGGTTGCTGGACATCTGAAGTCCTCGTTTCGACAACATCGAGTGAGTTTTGAGGACATCGATAGCAGAGTCTGATTTCATCGAAGAACGATCGATAAATCGACAAAGGCCGAAAACTTAGAGATTTTTCTGATTTTGCAAAACAGTTTTCACACCTTAAACCCTATGTTATTCTAACTATTTTTAAGGGTTTTATATACCTAGTGTTTTTGGTCATGGGATGTGAGGCTAAGTTTACCTTTGTAGAGATCTGAAGCCACATCTAGTTGAGGTAGATTCTTGAATGATCTTCCTATGGGACTCACTTGTCTTACTGACTCAACACTCACACTAATTGACAAACCAGGGCACTTTCGATCTCCCCCTTTGTTAATTACGTGACAAAACACCGAAATCCTAGAACAACATCTATACCAACACCCTAAATTGTGAGTACAAGAACTTTGCACAATCCTAGAACAACATCTATACCAACACCCTAAATTGTGACCTGTGCTGCTCCTTCACCCATTTCACCTTCTTCATGAATCTCCTCCTCGGGTTGATCTTCTAGATATTGATGAAACTTCAAATCCATCTTCCTAATATTATTTTTGTAGAAATGTTGGAGAGGTAGTTCCCGATCATTTGTCAATGGAAGACCGATCTTATCACTTAACACATGAACAATCCGAGGGAAGGGTAGATGGACGTCTCGAGAAGTGTGAATGGCGTACACCAACTGGTGCATTATCATAGAAGGAAGACATATACCTATAAGGTCAGACTGGTTTGTACCTCTAGGGTACATGTTTGTGGTGAATATCTCGTGTAGAATTTGGTACTTGGGAGCCATATATTTTGCCTTTAATGCATTACCCTAGTACCAAGGAATATCCCTACCCTGGCATAGAAATGACATAATCTTAGATCGAGTCACTTGATTTTCAAGATCCAGATCAGAGAGACTGATGAGAGACAGAGTGAGACAAAAAATACTTACAATAGATTCTGAGGTAATTTTGACATCGGTATCCCCAACAGAGACAGTTATGGAGGGAGGTTCTACAACAAGAGAATGGCTGGAAGTAAAGAATCTATAAGTTCTTTCAATATGACATGGGCCACTAAAATCGAGCATAGCCAGCCAATCTATTGTAGCCAACAAAGGTTCCAAGTTGTAAGGTTTTAAGCAATCTCTGTCAACATTACGTTCAAGTACTAATCGTCTTCCAAGATATTTTGCCAGAATAGGATCTACCGCAGTAGGGGGAGGAACAGGCGCGACACTTTGAGACCCACCACGCGATGTTTGTCTAGAACTTCGCTGGCATGTTGGGGTCCCTTGATTAGGAGCCTTTGCCCTTTCTTTAGGAGCAAGGATTTTATGTCCAGAGGATCTTGAGGATTCCCCAGTAACAGGTAGATCTGGGAAAATCAGATCCGATCCGTGGATCCGACCCAATCGGAACCGATCTGACCTGATCCTAACCGAACTGATGGTCTGGATCGGTCCGGATCGAGTTACCGAATGATTTTTAGATCGGGATCAGGTCGTTGTCAATTCGGACCGATCTGGTTCGAAACCTGATCTGAATGTATCCGATCCGATCAGATCCGACCTGATCCGGAGCCTTAGGAGGATTTTAATGGAGGATATCCAATCATTATTGTTTTCCTGTGGTGTGGTCCACCTGAGATTTTTATCCCTTTAATATTTTGTATTAAGCCTTAAAATGATCTGTAAAAATGGATGAATGGCATCGATGAAATACATACATCATGGTGGGGCCCATAGATCACCGAACACAAGGACTCAGGGAGGAGCGTCAGTACCACACACCACTGACACCAGCTACTACTGTAGCTTAGGCTAACTATAGCTGGCTAGGTACGTGGCATGCAAAGACGGGACAGACGCTCCTCGAGCTCCGAGTTGTACGAACGGTTCAAAAGAGATCAAAGTTATATGGGCCCCGCAGTGATGTATTTATTATATCTACACCGTTCATATGTTTTTAGAGATCATTGGAGAGAATTATCTAAAAAATGAATAATATCCAAAGATCATCTGGACCACACCACAAATAGCAGCAGAGAATGATTTTCACCATTAAACATTTCGTGTGGTCCACTTGATAGTTAGATTTGTCTTATTTTTTGTCTAAAGCCTTATGACAAGCTCGCCAAAAGGATGGACGGTTTGGATATAACACATACCACATGATTAGACCCACAGAACTTGCTAACGTCATTATAGCAAGTCACGTGAAAAAGTATTCAATGGACTTACGTGTAGTGCATGTAACACATGTCTGGTAAAAGTGTATATATGGTAATGGGAGAGTTCTTTCAGAGCCATGTGGGGCCCACCTTGATGTATTTGTTTTATCTAAGTCGTTCATCGATTTTGACATATCATTTTAGGCCTTGAGCACAAAAAGGCGGTATATTAAAGGTTGAAGTAGACCACACCACATGAAATAGTTGGATTAAATTCATACGATCCGAATCCTACCGAACCCGATTCGACTTAGTTTTATTGACCGAGTCGGACTCAGTTCGGGTTAGGTCAACCATACATCGGATCAATCCGAGTCAGGTGACCCAGACTCGGTCCTGGATCAGATCGAGTTCGGGTCAGACCATTAAGACTTCGGATCGGGTCGAGTTGGACCCAATCCGATCCAATCCGGACCGATGCCCAACTCTAGTAACAGGAGTCTTTCCTTTGTCCTTCCCCATTGAATCATCTACAGCTTTGAATGGAATGATGGAGAACGGAATCTGATAGATGATTGAAGGATTTGAACACGAATTGAAGATTCTCTAGACAATACTTCTCACCCTAATCTAGAAATACCCAAAGACAGAAGATGCAATCTTGAGAAAACAAGAGAATAGACAAGGAATTACCATATTTGGGTGATCTTGGAAGACTTCACAGATGAAAAACATGTAAAATAGTCGAGGAGGATGAGTAGCAGAGAGAAGAATGAGCTTTGAGTAAAGAAATGAAATTTTCTCGCTTATCTGCCTTTTATCAGGCGATAACCTTCGATATCATCGAACTTGGTTTCGATGATATTGATATACCCTAATCAATGATGAGTTTGAGGACAAACTAATTGACCCAACATTTCATATTCTTGAGTGGTCGTCGATGGGATCGATGCTATTTCGATGATATCGACGACTCGTTCGATTCAACGATTCACTTATCGAGAGAAAGGATGGGACATGTTATCTTTAGTTTTCGATAATCTTCCATATATGTATATCTTCAAATATTTTCATGTCAGCTTCAGTATACAATCAAAATCTTTACAAAAAGTTGTAATCATCAACCTTATAAACATTAATAATGTTTATGCACAAAAGGAAGTTCCTGAGGTATAGAAACCTCTAATATATCATGATAATCATCAAAAATGGGTCATTTGCATGTATTCATCTGGACTTGATACTATAGCCTGGACATGTTTACCATGCTCAATTGTTACTAAGCATATGGATCAACCTTTCCATTGCCTTTGATGACATAACAGTGGTCACTGGTGCGAAGACCCTCCATAATGGATTTTGCTGATAAGTCCAGGATCTTGCACTTTAGTTTGTCAAAAGTAACCACATGTTTGTTGTCACATATTTGAGAGATGCTTAAAAGATTGTGAGTCAGTCCTTTTATGCAAAAAGCATTCTCATTTTTGAGCATCTCCATTCCTTATATGGCTCCAGACCCTACTACCTCAACGGTGCTTCCATCACCATAAGTGACTATCCCATCATCAAGATCTGGAAGCACCATAAGACATGTCTTGAGCACCCGCTATCAAGGTACCATTTAGTATTATTGCTTGTTGAATGATTTGAGTGAGTAACAAGGCAATTTTTCTTTTCTTTCACTACCCATGTTGTGACAGATTTTCTTGAGGATTTATCAGAAACATGTCTAGGTACATTAGGTAAATGAATTAATTTTCCTTATTTCATTAGATCATTAGTTTTCTGATTCAGGTTAGCCACTTCATTCAATAGCTCCTCCATTCTTTTGGTCATTCTGGGTGGAGATGGACGTGTTGTACCTTTTGCCATATTGTTTAGTGGACTCTTAGCATTCTGTACTATTTTTCCGGTTTGTCTGTATTTACCAATATGATTTGGACCGGAATTAAATTGAGTCCACCTAGGAGCAATACATTCAAATTTAAAATGACCTGAGTCTCCACACGAATGATAGATAGAAGTAGCTTTTGTTTTACTTCCTGATGCAGTTAATTTCTCAATCATTGGTGCTACATTTTTGGAACTTGGTTTGAATTTTTCATATCCTAGTGCACTCCTGTCTTTTCCAGGTCTTCCCATCCCTAAGAGTTTTTCTAATTTTTCACTACTCTGAGAGAATTTGTAATTTAGTTCAACCGACTTCCTAGATTGTTCTGCATCAAACCTAAGTGTGCAGTTTTCATTCTTAAGATGCATATTTTGATCTTCCAATAGTTCAATCTGTTTAGTCAGTTTTAAGGATTCAGATTTGAGGGATAAATTGATTCTTTCCAGCTTATCATTTTCAAAGTGGTATTGTTGAAGATCATTGATCAGGTGAGTATTGATTTCTGAAGTTTTATCTAGATCCATTTGCAGTAATTTATTTTTAGTTTCATTCATCCCAAGTCTTTTAAGGATCTAGACTCTATGTATATAAAGTTGATTATATGCATGCTGTAATTTATCGATCCGAGGTTAATTAATTTCCTCAAGTATCACTGGGATGTCTGTAGATGTGGAGGCCATGAGTATTTTCAAGGACTTTTGGTCTCCTTTACTTTCTAAATTAGTGAGATCAGAGTTTGAATCTTCAATGTCATCCCAGGTTGCAGCCATGGCCTTTCCTTTGGCTTTTCTGTTGGGGCATTCAGTGGACAAATGTCCAAATTTCCTATAGTTGTAGCACTGAGGTTCTCTGGACTTCTTGGAAGGTTTGCCTATATTGTGCTTGTTGTCCATCTGTTTGCTTCTAAATGGCCGACCACGATTTTTGTTGAAAAATCTTTTGAACCTTTGAGCTAAGAGAGCCGCTTCCTCATCCTCATTATCCTTTTCACTTTCCTTTTCCTCATTAGTAGTGTGTTTTGAGGCTTTGAGAATAGTATTCTTGGTTTTAGGAGTTTGGCTAAAGTGTAATTCAAATGTTTGTAGGGAACCTACTAGTTCTTCTACTTTCATTTCATCTATGTTTCTGCATTCTTCAATGGTCGTAACTTTTGAGTTGAACCGTTTCGGTAAGGATCTTAGAATTTTCCTACAGATTTTGGGAATTGGAACTTTTTCTCCTAGTCCACCCATAGAGTTGCAGATGATGTTCAGTTTTGTGAAAAACTCCATGAAGGTCTCTTGATCTTCCATTCTGAGACTTTCAAACTGTGATGTTAGGAGTTGCAGTTTGCATCTTTTCACTGTGTTGGTTCCCTCATGAGTTGTTTCCAACAAGTCCCATGCTTCTTTAGTTGTTCCACACATACTGATTTGATTAAAGACTTCTTGGGACACAGCACAGTAGATAGCATTCATTGCTTTAACTTCAGAAGTTTATTTTTCTTTATTGAATGTTGTCCACATTTCTTTAGATTTTGGTTTAGCGATAGTTGTGCCAGTTTCAAGTACTATTTGTTCGGTTTGAATAGGACTTTTTAGAATTTTATGATGATTTAAAACCTTTCAACCCTATCCTGAACTAATGTGCAAATATCGGGATTTCTTTAATGTAACTCTAATGGCTTTCAAGACAAATAGAGGATCCAATCACAAGACTATTCAAAACATAAACAAGATGCATAACGTAGTTCATGATGGATGTGACTGTGTGTGAGATGAGATTCTAATTAGTTCTAGGTAATCATGTAAGCATGCATTATGAGAACATTTAGAGAAATCACACAAGTATTAAAAGTAAATAGCAATCCCAAACACAGTCATTTTTATAGTGGTTCGACTACGTGTCTACTCCACTTCCGGCGGACGCACTCAACCCTTAAGTCTACCGGATCTCACTAACAGATGTTTCAAATCAGATTTACCTCAAACCAGATCAACCTATACAAGGCTAACTCTAGGACCTACACAAGGTACATAACATGTCTCCACGAGACACAAGTTTATGCCCCACACAGGAGCAAGGGTCAACACACAGCACCCAGGTTTTAGGCCACACAAGCCAATGATCCACACAAGGAACCTGAAGCTTATGCTCACCAAGAGCAAGGGTCAACACACAACACCCAAGGCTTTAGGCCACACAGGCCAATGATCCACACAAGGAATCTAAAGTTTATGCTCACCAAGAGCAAGGGTCAACACACAACACTCAGGGTTTTAGGCCACACAGGCCAAGGACCTACATTAAGGACCTAAAGTTTATGCTCACCAAGAGTAACGGTCAACACACAACACCCACATGTATTCTCCCGTCGGAGGCATCCTATGAGGACTTGAAAGGGTGAGAATCACCTGTGACCCAATCCTATACAAAGGAATGATCAGCGGGCTCTGGACTCTAATGACTTATAGATAAGTAGATGAGCCCCATTAAGCACGTTGATGAAGATCACTTCCTTTGATGATGAAAAATCTTTAGCTCCCTTGATCCACAACACTTATGATGCTCCAATGTAAGGCGACGGGTTGGGTCAAGGTTATGTTGGAATCCTACTCTATTAAATGTTTTCCTATATTAGAGACGGAGTGATTCCAAGCATCTATGCATTCAAGGTATCATAGATTAATAATTTGACATTAAGGTGGTAGCTGGAGGATCTTTGAATGCGGAAGTTCATTCACCAATCCACTATATTGAATATCAATGATGAGGGTGGATTGAGGAATGAACTCCCATGAGAGAAAAAGGGCTTAGGCTAGGTGATCTGAATTAAATACTCAAAAGCTCTATCTATTTTCTCTACATACAACCTCAGGCAAGCTCTCATTAAATAGGCAAAAAATTCCAACAGAAATAAAAGTCATATTTTTTACAGAGTTCGATATCATTGAGCAGGCTTCAATATCATCGAGCATATACTCTCGATAGTGTCGAATGGCCAATCGATGACGCAACTCTATCTGTCCAACGCTTTTGAACCTTTTTGCCAACTTATCGAGGATATCAAATATGCTTTGATGTCATCGGATTTCGAACTCCGATTGCATTGACCCATAGTTCGATTTCTCGACATTTGAAAACCTGAGAGAAGATTTACCTTTGGAAACAAACAGGCATTGATATGATTGAGCAACCCTTGATATCATCTGATTTTGAATATCGATGATATCAATACTAGTTTCAATTCATTGATCTTTTCAAGGAATTTTCCTATAAACTCGCTGGACAATTTTGTGTCCCACTTCGATGACATCGACATGGTCTCGATATGATCGATCTTCGAATATTGATATCAACAAGTGATTCTAGATACTTCAAACATTTGAAAGAATTTGCTTGAAGGCTTGCTGGACAGATTTGTGACCCAATCCAATGTCATCGAAGGTCCATTGATATCATCGAGATTTTAATTTTGAAGATATCAAGGCTTTCTTCGAGATATTGAAAATCACATGATTTTCCTTAACTGCTTACTGGACACAAACTGACCAGTTGTCGATTGTATTGAGTTGTTTTGATGAGCTCGAGATTCGAAAGTCGATGATATCGATCATGTCATCGATTCATCGAGAATTCAGTTCAAGATTCATTTTGGTTGCTGGACATCTGAAGTCCTCATTTTGATAACATCGAGTGAGTTTCGAGGACCTCGATAGCAGAGTCTGATTTCATTGAAGAACAATCGATAAATCGATAAAGGCTGAAAACTTAGAGATTTTCCTAATTTTGCAATACAGTTTTCACACCTTAAACCCCATGTTGTTCTAACTATTTTTAAGGGTTTTATATACCTGGTGTTTTGGGTCATAGGATGTGAGGCTAAGTTTACCTTTGTAGAGATCTGAAGCCACATCTAGTTGAGGCAAACACTTGAATGATCTTTTAATGGGGCTCACTTGTCTTGCCGACTCAACACTCACGCTAATTGACAAATCATGACACTTTCATCCACTTTACTCTCTATCTAAACCTTGCATATTATAATATTATCCAAGATGGGGTGAACTTACACACCCTCAGTGGGATTATATCCAATTTGTCACAACCCAAACTCGGAAATCGGGCTCATAAAATTTTCAATCGCCGAATCCGGCGTCGACAGCCTCCATAGTACCTCATTCTTGGTTCCCAGCACCCTAATACCAGATTTCGATCCTGGGATCCAACAACGAGGATTTTCAACATGAATTTGTTTCATAATAAGCATAATCATAAGCATAACCCACAAACAACATCCAACAACGTCATCACATATCCACTATGATAAAAAAACTTTGAGTACAATGCGTAAGGGAAATACAATATCGATAATCAAAAGCTCCAAAAGTCGGCTGTACGCTTCAAGCTCAATGCTGTTGCGGCGTCCTAGTGTCACCTGCACGCAACAATCGTGCATAAGCTTATAGAAAGCTTAAAGGGTGGTGAAAGTGTGTTCGCAATATAAGTTTGTTCAGAACATAATGCGGAATATACTGGTAAGTCCATGAATATAATCAGCCGTACCAAGGTTATGCGATACAAGGCATGAATGTTATCGGCCATATTAAGGCCATGCAATGCAAGACATGAATGATGTCGGCCACACCAAGACCATGCGATGCGAGATGCAACTCAAACATACCAATCCTCATCCAAATCCACATATCAATGCAGCTCATCACTGGAGCATCAAATATCAGTACAGTTCTCACTCTAGATAATCACCGGGGTTTAGTACACTCCAAATTGCACTACCCCTTCCCTAGGCGCGCAGTCCAAGTGAGCGTAAGAAACCTCACTATCTACTTAGTCAATAGCCTGCCAATACCTATCCAGCACGTCGATAGCAGACCCATTGATGAGCTGGTCAAACTCAGCCTAGCAATTACCCCTACCCTCGGGTGGTTAAGGCTACACCCCCTTCCAACCGACCACGACACAGTGAGAGATGCGACCTCCTGGTATTCAGCCCTCGTGCGCTCATGTATCCACTCCGTCTTGATGTTGGAGTCATCCTATAGTACCATCAAGTTTAGGGATTTTCAACTAGGGACATCTATGGTGCCCTGATGCTAGTAACAGTATTTTTGGTGTCAAATCCTGCCATCCACAATATGCCTATGGAGGTTATAGCCTTAATGTAGCTAGGGCGTACATAAATCATATCACATAAATGCGAGATGCATGAATCATACTATCCAGTCAAGATTTGGTTGATGCAGGATAACGTCAGAAGATTCATGCAGTAATCTTGCGCGTACCGCGCGCTCATGTGGACAACTCCTCCTATCAGGGAGTCCCTTAATAATCCTCTCAATGGCATGTGCTATGATCAATCACTCCTCATATCAAGCATATATATGATGCGCATGGGCATGGATCATGAAGCTATACTAAGCATGTTATATGATAATGATGTACTCTCCTCATATCAAGGATGGGCCTAGACGACCTACTCATATCAAGAATGGGCCTAACGATCATGGGGGCCCAACGGTTTGGGTTATCCCACTAAGGGGAGGTGAGAATGGGCCTAACAATGGGCCCTAGGGAGGGTTACAATGTGGACATTTAACCATCATTGCTCTTATAATGTGGACATTAAACCATCATTACTCCTAAGGCATGGCCCATCATAAACATCATTACATACATCATGGTGGAATCACACATCACATCGGTCCTCATATACATTGCTTTGGGCCTCACACAAGGGCCTCACATACATCACATTAGGCCTTACTCATGGGCCTCACATGCATCACATTGGACCTCATATAAGGGCCTTATATACATCATAATGGGCCACATCCATGGGCCTCTCATACATCACATCGGGCCTCATCATATGGGCCAATATATATCACATCGGGCCTCATATACATCATATTGGGCCTCACCAAATGGGCTGCAAATACATCATATTGGGCCTCATCAATGGGCTACAAATATATCATATTGGGCCTCATTAATGGGCCATAAAAACATCATATTAGGCCTCACGTAAGGGCCTTACATGCATCACATTGGGCTGCATTACATGGGCTTCATATTCATCAAGTGGGCCGGATCACATGGGCCACACCATATATAACGGCGAAGATAATGATCGAAAGATCATCTAGACCATACCACAAATAGCAGTAGAGATAATGATTTTCACTGTTTAAAATTCACAGGGCCCACTATAATGTTTATTTTCCATCCAATTTGTTCATAAGGTCACAAAGACCTGAATTAAGAGGAAAAATGAATTTCGTATTGATCCAAATCTTCTGTGACCCCAAACGGTTTCAATGGTGGGCATTCAATCCTCCACTGATTTTTACAATGTGGTCCACCTGATAGACTGATCACGGCGTGGATGGACAGTGTGGATGTAACACACCTCATAATCAGACCCACCGAACTCACTGACGTCCATATTGATGGACGGTTAGTTATAACACATATCTCATGATTGGACCCTCATAATTGCAGACGTCCAAACAGATGGGCGGTTGGGATAAAACACGTGCCTCATGATCAGGCCCACAAGCTTGTTAACGTAAATACAACAACCATATAGCTGGTATGAGGATTGCTGGCCCACTGTCCAGATGATGGACGATTGGGATATAACGCATACCTCATGTGTGGGGTCCACCGTTAAATGGATAGTGTTGATGAAACAGATGGACGGCATGGTATGAAATACATACATCATGCGAGACCCATAGATCTTGCTGACGCCATATACAACAACAATATAGATGGTGTGAGGTACTCCAGCCAATCAGCACCCACCGTCCATGGATTGGATGGTGTGGATACAACACATCCATCGTGGGGGGTCCCACCGTCCAAGGTCTGGACGGTGAGGATAAGACTTATACATCACGGAGGAGTCCACACGTCCACATGGACGATGAATGAAACACGTACATCATGGCTGGCCCAACAACACCGTCCATAATGGAAGGTGCGGGCACAAAATACATACATCAAGGTAGGGCCCCTGTCACTCTCCAAACTCGGAAACCGGGCTCACAAAATTCCCGATCACGAATTCGGTGCCGACCGCCTCCGTAGTACCCCTTCTTGCTTCCAGCGCCTGTATGCTAGATTCCGATCATGAGATCATACAAGGAGGATTTTCCAACGTACATTTATCTCGTAAGAAGCATAACCACAAGTTTACCCAAATCACAAAGGTAACATCATCATCATATATCCACTAATATAAATGGTTGAATAAAGTGCTAAAAGGAAAAATACATATATCGAAAATTGAAGCTCCAGAAGAATAGCTGCATGCTCCAAGCTCAACACTGCTGCGACCTAACACCACCTGCACACATCTATCGTGCATAAGCTTATAGAAAGCTTAGAGTGTGGTGTAAGTGTATGCGCAAAGTGCCAAGTATATAATATAAATCCATAAATCATATAATGTCAGAAATATTAGTAACTCCAAGAGTCAAACAATATCAGAGTATGCATATCAGAGTAATGTGGAAACATGCTGGCAAGTCCATAAATACCAACAAACTTATCCAGGCTATGAGATGCAAAAACATAATAAGCCAATATCATATGCTGAGGAAGTAATGCAATATGCAAATCCTGACGAGTCTACGAGTACCATCAATCTCATCTAGGCCATATAAATGCAAAAACATAGCAAACTAAAATGTCAAATGTCACGGATGTAATGCAATATGCGGTGCGAATGAAATAACCAAGCTGGAGTGTGGAGTCGGGATGATAGTATGTAGTATCACAAGCTATGGGGTTCATTACAAGGGACTTCTATCCAAACCAATCTCATACCTAAATTTGGATAGATAGACTTAATGTGGTAAACTCCTGATCTCAGGTTGGTCACGCACCACAATACATGGACCTCATCTACAATGTGGACATTTAACCATCATGTCCATCAATGTAATGTCTTCATTACAATGTGGACATTTAACCATCAATGCCCATCAATGTGGACATTTAACCAACATTGCTCCCAAGGAGTGGCCCTCATGGAGCCTAACATATAGTGGGTCCATGGCCTCCCATAAGGGCCTAATACACATCCCATTAGGCCTCACACATAAAGGCCTCATACACATCATAATGGGCCTCATCATATGGACCATATATACATCACATTGGGCTTGATATCTGGGCCTCAATACATATTAATGCGCCGCAATACATGGACCTCATCTACAATGTGGACATTTAACCATCATTTCCTATCAATGTAATGTCTTCATTACAATGTGGATATTTAACCATCAATGCCCATCAATGTGGACATTTAACCAACATTGCTTCCAAGGAGTGGCCCTCATGGAGCCTAACATATAGTGGGTCCATGGCCTCCCATAAGGGCCTAATACACATCCCATTAGGCCTCACACATAAAGGCCTCATACACATCATAATGGGCCTCATCATATGGGCCATATATACATCACATGGGCTTGATATCTGGGCCTTAAATACATCTCAATGCGCTGCAATACATGGATCTCATCTACATCAAACAGGCTGTAATATATGGGCCTCATATACATCAAATGAGCCGCAATACATGGGCCTCATCTACATTAAACGTGCCATAATATATGGGCCTCATATACATCAAATGGGCCACAATACATGGGCCTCATATACATCAAATGGGGTGCAACACATGGGCCGCAACAATGGGCCTCCAACATATCACAATGGGCCTCATATTTGGGCCTCAAATACATCAAGTCGGGCCGCATCACATGGGCCACACCAATGGGCCTCATGTACAGCAAGTGGGACTCACCATCTACACCATTCATCTATTTAGAGATCATTTTAGAACATTTCCCAAAAAAAATGAATCATATCGAAAGATCATCTGGACCATACCACAAATAATAGTGAAGATAATGATTTCCACCCTTAAAATTACCAGGGCCTGCCATAACGTTTATTTTCCATCCAATTTGTTCATATGGTCACAAATACTTGAATTAAGAGGAAAAAAATTCCATATTGGTCCAAAACTTCTAAGATCCCAAATGGGATTTCAATGATAGATGTTTAATCCCTCACTGGTTTTGCAGTGTGGTCCACTTGATAGACGGTTTGGATATAACACATCCCACATGATCGGGGCTGCAGAACTTGCTGGTGGGTCCCACACAGATGGATCCAGGGGGGGGTGAAATAGATGGACGGTATGGAATGAAACACATATATCATGCAGGACCTATAGAGCTATTAACATCATATACAGCAATTACTGCTGCTGGCCATAGATGGACGGTCTGATATAACACATACCTGATGATCAGGCCCATAGAAGTTGTAAACACAATACAGCGACTATGCTGCTTGTGGGGTCCACAAAATGGATGGTTTGGATGTAACACACACATCATATGGGACCCACAGAACTTCCTAACGTCATACAACAACTATATAGCTGGTGTGTGGTAGACCAGCCAGTCAGCTCCCACCGTCCAAGGATTGGACGGTGTGGATACAACACATCCATCGTGGGGGGTCCCACCGTCCAAGGTCTGGATGGTGTGGATCCCACACGTGTGGCCTGTCTACACCGTCCAGGACGGTATGGATATAATACATACATTAATGTGGGGTCCACGAAACTTGTTGATATCACACATCAGCTATATAGCTGGTATGAGATACACCAACCAATCTGCTTCCCACGGTAGGTGGGTCCACATGGGCCACCAGATATATAATATAATTATTATATTATTATTATTTTTATTTACTTTGTGTTTTTTTTTAATATTAGACATCCGGTCTCTGGACGTCCATTGATGGACGATCTGGATATGACGTACATGTGGGACCCATCGGACTTACGTCATTCTAGCAGCTGTATGCTACTAGATCCCCACCATCCAAATACTGACATCCACATCCAGACTGCTGGACGGTCTGGATCAAACAGATGGACGACGTTGGTAAAACACATGCACCATGGGTGGGTTCACACATGTGGCCCACCTCAGCTCTAAATAAGTTGATATTTGTATTTTCCTTTCATCCAGGGCTACTGGACGATGCTAGTAGTGCTGGATCATCCAGCCACTTGCTGGGCATCGATAGAGCTGTACACGAGCAGAGTATACTCGGTTACTCGCTCAACTCGACTCAGAATTACTCGACTTGACTCGTCATGAGTTTGAACCGAGCACGAGCGGGATTTGTATACTCGTTTTGATTTCGAGTAGATTACGAGTTGGGCAGTACTCGACTCGGTACTCGACTCGTACTCGAGTGTATATATATCCACCTTAAAATAAAAAACCCTACGTCCCCTTTTTTTAGTCGTTTTCACAGCAGCTCGCCCGTTCGAAACCCAAACACCTTCCCTCCCAGCGCCCATTCGAAAAAACCCAAATACTCTCTCTCTCTCTCTCTCCTCGTTCGCCTGTGACCCTGCCCGGTGCAACAGTGTTGTCCGCCGTCCGGCCCATCCCTCTTCTTCCCCTCTCTCTCTCTCTCTCTCTCTCTCTCTCTCTCTCTCTCTCTCTCTCTCACTCCCTTGTCCGGTGGTGCTAGTCCCTGCCGCTCGTCTCATCCCTGCCTACCCGGTGCCCCTGTCCGGTGCCTCAGCTCGTCAATGCCCCTGTCCGGTGCTAGTCTCTCTCTCGTTCGGTCATTCCGACATTCTCCTTTAAAAAAAAACCCTCTCTCTCTCTCTTAAAAAACCATAACCCACATGGCCTGCCCAACGCCCCTGTACTTAGCTCGTCCCTGCCCTGCCCTGTCTGCAGCTCGTCCACCCCTATCCGGTGCCCCTGTCCATCCATCAGGTAACTATTCTTTTATTTCCCTCTCAGTTGATAAAAGATTTCTTTAAGATTTCAAAAATTAAAATTAAGGTTGATTAAGATAATAATTGAGACTTGTTCTAATAAGGAGGTATTTAATACTCTAGAAGAGTGTGATGGTTGATACGCTGGCAGTCTGGCACTGAGAACTTGTAATAAACTGATAATATTGAGAGAATTACTATCAGTTCTTCATCTCAAAATTACTAAATTAGATTGATTGATAGTATTTGTTTGTTGAATTTGCACCAGTTGAATATATATCATCTCATCCATTTGTTGGACTTTTAATAATTTTTCATTTAAAATATTAATTAAATGTGAATTTTAATGTATTGTTCATGTATATTTGGGGTTATGATTTGGACAGTTTAATTTTGTTACTCGTGTAACTATGTTCCATGTTGAGAAATTTTTTAGAGCCTGTGTATCAACCATGACACTCCCCAAACTTAATATAGTGATTCTTTTATCTTTGTTGGATGCTTAGTAGCTAGAGTTGGGTTTCAATAGCTTAATTGGATTTAGCATTTGTGTTGAGGAATGCTTAGTGCACTCAAGTTATTACACTTAGCATTCATCTTTCAGATTGCACTTTCAATTCATTTATTGTTTGATTGTTAGGTTTTTTATTATTTTACTGTTTTAGTTGTAGTATAAGATAATCAGTTGCCCATTTGAAGATTTCTATATTGCCAGACATGGATTCAGTGTGTTCTTGGATGTATAGAAATTCTCAAACTGTCCCTTTTTGGACAGTTCAGGGTTAGATTGATTGTAATGTCTTCATTTATTCCAATTTAAATACATATGCCTATTCTGGCAGAGATAGATTGCGAGACCAGGGTCGTGACAGCCTACGGACCTGAGGGCACGGTTTTTACTTTCCCAGTTCAAGTTAGTTGGCCCTGTCAAGTTGATTGCTACGTTGCCGTGTTAGAGCATGAGTTGGGCACGACGTTGGGAATACGCCAGTGGCACAGGATTTCATGGATGTGTTCAGGGCGATACCTAGACTACCTCCTCAGCGCAAGATCGACTTTACTATCGACCTGGCACCCAATGCGACACCCATTTCGCTACTAACGTATCGCATGCCTCCATGCGAGATGGAGGAACTGAGGAGGCAAATTGATGACTTGTTAGAGGCAGGTTTCATACGACCGAGTGTGTCCCCGTGGGGAGCGCCTGTGTTGTTCGTGAAGAAGAAAGATGGTTCACTGCGATTATGTATTGATTATCGCAGGTTGAACCAGGTGACGGTGAAGAATAGGTATCCTTTGCCCAGGATAGATGATCTGTTTGATCAGTTGAATGGGGCACGATACTTCTCGAAGATCGATCTATAGTCAGGGTATCATCAGTTGCGCGTCAGGGATGAGGACGTGCAGAAGACGGCCTTCAGGACCAGTTTTGGACACTATGAGTTTCTCGTGATGTCATTCGGCCTTACGAACACACGACCGTGTTCATGGATCTGATGAACAGGGTGGTGTTTCGGCCGTTTCTGTTCCGATTCCTCATCGTGTTCATAGATGACATTCTGATATACTCCAAGTGTCGGGAAGAGCACGAGGAACACCTGCGAGCAGTCTTGGGTACTCTGAAGAAGAACCAGTTGTTCGCATAGTACAAAAGTGCGACTTTGAAAGAGGAAGTCAAGTTCTTGGGACATGTGGTGTCCAAGGAAGGGATAACAGTTGACCTAGCTAAAGTAGCTGCTGTTCAGGACTGGGAGCAGCACGGTTCGGTTACTAAGGTGAGGTGCTTTCTTGGTCTAGCAGGGTACTACCGTCGATTTATTACGGACTTTTCCAAGATTGTTATCATAGCTGACTCGGAAGGATCTTAAGTTCGCCTGGAACGAGAAGGCGAAAGCAGCTTTTCAGGAGCTGAAGGACAGGTTGACGTCCGCCCCTGTGCTAGTATTGCTAGAGCAAAGGGTTAGGTATACTATATACACCGACACGTCTCGCGTTGGTCTGGATTGTGTCCTTATGTAGAAGGACAGGGTGATTGCTTACACCTCAAGACAACTGAGGAAACACGAAGAGAACTACCCTACGCACGACATAGAGTTGGCAGCCGTCATCTTTGCACTGAAGCTCTAGAGACATTACCTCTATGGAGAGGAGTTCGAGCTCTTTTGCGACCACAAGAGCCTCAGATACATATTCACTCAGTGGGACCTGAATATGAGGCAGCGACGATGAATGGAAACATTGAAGGACTTCAAGTTCGAGGTTTCCTACCATCCTGGCAAGGCCAACTTTGTGGCTGACGCGTTGAGCCGCAAGAAGACTATAGAGTTTGCGGCTCTGCTGATGGTGGCAGAATGGAGTATGGTAGAGTTCGTGCAAGACTTCGAGTAGAAGCTCACCATGGAGGAGCTATTCGAGAGCGTCGAGCACATTCGTGTGCAGCCACCTATTGAGAATAGGATCATTGAGGCCCAGAAGGACGATGGACGATTGTCTAAGCTTCGAGAGCAGGCTAGCGACGATGAGGATGCCGAGTGGAGAGTTGGTATGGATGGGGGCTTACGTTACCGTGGCCGCCTATGCGTCCCAAATCTTCATGGCTTGAGACAGGAGGTCTTCGAGGCTGCACATAGTTCGAAATTGATGATGCATCCTAGAAGAACGAAAATGTATCGAGATATGAAGAGATCGTACTGGTGGGACAACATGAAGGTCCACATAGCGGATTATGTGTCTTGTTATCTCACGTGCCAGCAGGTCAAGGCAGAGCATCGCCGACCTCCTTGACTACTTCAGCCCATGCCCATAGCAGAATGGAAATGGGACTTCATCTCGATGGATTTCATGTTAGGGCTACCAATGACGAGGAAGGGACACGATTCCATATGGGTGATTGTGGAGCGGTTAATGAAATCGGCCCATTTTCTCCCTATCAGAGTTTCGAACTTCGCAGACGAGTTGGCTAGGTTGTACATCAAGGAGATTGTACGCCTATATGGAGTTCCTATGGAGATCGTATCAGACCGAGACACACGATTCACATTTATCTTCTAAACACGTATCCAGGAAGCGATGGGTATGAAACTGAAGTTCAGTACCGCGTTCCACCCATAGACCGACAGGCAGACGAAACGGGTAAATCAGGTGTTAGAAGACATGTTGCGAGCTTGTGTGCTTGACTTCAATGATAGTTGGGATGACTGCCTCCCATATACAGAGTTCGCGTATAACAACAGTTTTCAGGAGAGTATTGGCATGACTCCCTATGAGGCCTTGTATGGGCGTCCTTGTTGAGCACTGCATTGCTGAGCAGAGGTTGGTGAGAAGAGTCTAATAGGCCTAGAGTTAGTACAGGCGACCTCAGAGAAGATCGACATTATCAGGCGTCGACTCCTTGCAGCGCAGAGCAGACAAAAGAGTTACCCCAATACAAGACGGTGACCGCTAGAGTTTGAGATTGGGGACCATGTGTACTTGAAGGTTTTCCCAATGAAGGGAGTCCTCAGGTTTGGGAAGAAGGGGAAGCTCACGCCGAGATTTATTGCCTCATTCTAGATACTGGACCAAGTGGGTGTGGTGGCATACCGCCTTGCTTTGCACACACCACTCGCTAGCATGCACAACGTATTTCACGTGTCGATGTTGAAGAAATATGTTCCTGATCCTTCTCACATTATCAAGTGGGAGCAGGTGCAGTTGAGTGAGGACGCTACATATGTACTGCGACCGACGCGTATTTTAGATAGGAAGGAGCAGGATTGCATAGCAAGGTTATGCCACTTGTGAAAGTGTTGTGGACGCACCACACTGAAGAAGAGGCTACTTGGGAAACAGAAGCCGAGGTTCGTAAGAACTACCCTTAGATTCTCGAGGAGTACGAAGAGGTACTAATTTCGAGGACAATTTTCTTTAAGGGGGGTAGATTGTAACGTCTCAGAAAAATTCGTACAAAGACCCGAGTACCACCTCAGGCAGGAATCACTCATGACAAATCCTTTAGAAATTAAATGAAATTAACTAAGTGTTAAACTAGATTAGCTGTGAAATTAGCTTGAACCACTTTAAATGCGAACTGCAAGACTTAAAACTTGCAGAATCATTAACGCTACGTTACCCTGAAACCTAGGACCAATCTCTAAACCCGTTTGCTCTCGACTTCATATCGGACCTGGACCACATGTCGAAAGTCCGTTGACCACAAAACTATACACTTATGACCGCCTTGCTGGGCTTGACAACCATCTCGAAAATCAAATCCAGATAGTACCTAGAAGCGAACAACTTGAGCCTGGAGCGAAGTGTGTGAGAAACGCGAATATATTTAGAAATTGAACTCAGATTTAAGAGATTTGGGTCGTTCACTTGCGGGCCAAATCTAAGCTTTCAGCCCGACAGAATCTGACCCAATTACACCCTCGGATCAAGAAAAATTTCATACACTTGTCAGTATACTGTGGCCCTGATCGAATACCGGTGACCATTGAACTGAAACTGGTCCTCCACGGTCGATCTATAAACCCAATCAGACTGAAAACTTAACTCGACCTAGATCCGATGCCAAGGAACTTAAGTCCGACTGCATGCAAAAAGGGCCCTCCAAAAGTGCTCCGTTGGATTGAAACAACCCTTATTTGGCTATAACCTAAGTACACCATGACCCTGGGGCTATTCCCATCAGTTCTGGGTGTATATAAGGGCCTTAAACTCTCTCTCTCTCTCTC
The DNA here is from genome assembly GCA_021015155.1 of Magnolia officinalis. Classification (NCBI taxonomy): domain Eukaryota; kingdom Viridiplantae; phylum Streptophyta; class Magnoliopsida; order Magnoliales; family Magnoliaceae; genus Magnolia; species Magnolia officinalis. The sequence goes on along the minus strand of JAJHSJ010000938.1, from coordinate 99,841 downwards.
TCATGCCATACGAAATTTGTAACCCTAAGAGAGGGAAAAAGAGAAAAGAGGAAGGAAAGAGAGAGAAGTGAGAGAGAGAGAGACTGAGTGAGAGTTAGTTCTTGGGATTCAATCACCATTCCACGTACTTAACTACCACTTCTGTATCGCTATTCCAGTGATTCCGACGCCGTTCTTAGGTAAGAAGAACCTAACCCTAATCTGTTTTAGGGTTTCAAATAGTGTAAGTGACGGAATAGCTAACCTATTTCATACTATAGGTTGTCATTGTGCTGTAGACAAAGACTCGGTATACAAACTGAGTTCGATACTTGTTTACTGGCGAAAGGTGTGGACTATAAATGTTTAGGTTATGGTTTTCAAGGCTGTCAATGTCGGTTAATGATTTATAACCGACTTGGTTGCCGTTTCACATTCTAGATACATCGTTTCCTTCGCTTTACAGATATATATGAACTATGTTGAGTATATTGTATTTCATGTGTTTGTTAAAATGGAATGAGTATGGAATTTGGATTCGTGCTTGCCATGATTATCCGTCGTGGATATATGATTGGTGTATATGTGATGACTCCTTGTTGAAAGGATTTTCCCTAATACATGTTATGACCAACATACGTCATGTATGTTGAAGTGTGTAGTTTTAGTTGTGTTTGTTATAATGTTTGAATGAATATGAAATTATGATTTGTGCATGCCATGATTATTGGTTGCTCATGCATGATCGTTGCACTCGTGGAAACTCCTTTGTGAAAGGATTCGCTACTACATGTGTTCTAACTAACTTATTACATGTATGTAATATGTGTAGTTTGAATGTTTGATAAAGGTCTGAGTGAAAAAATGCTTAAGGTAATGTGCTTAATGAGGGTGTTGAGATAGGATTCTCAATCCCCTTATCTAGGATTACAGTTTCCTTCACGTAATCTATTTTACTGCCATGTGATTTGTGGATTAAATGCTCATGTATGTTAACATGTATTCTATGTGTTCGTTGAAATGTTGGTATGGGATCTATATTTAATTGTATTATTACATGCTGTCTTGGCTATTACAATTGAATGTTATTGATCTGGAGTGTGTTTGGGACTATGTTATAGTCCAGGCAATCGGTAACAGATCCTAGTTTGGTGGCTGAGGTTGTTTCGCCACACAGGACGTGTTCGATGAATCCGATCCGTTATTCGGTGTCGACAGTGGTTAGGACACACGAAGTGCTTACGCACTTCATGTAAATCAACTCGATGTGCGGTGGTACCAGTCGAACTCGTCAAGTAGCCCGATTGACCCAATGTATGTTCACCATGTATGGACGTTACTGCTTGAATCTAAGGTACCAAACTCGCCAGTGAATCCCGTTAACCTTGGTACCTCAATCCGCTAAGACTCGTGAGCCGGACATGGTGGTATGGGACACCGTAGTCTAGCTGTAGGCCTACGTTGAGGTGACGAGCCTCCCCGTAGTGACCAATGAGCAACACCGCCTGTGAGCCGAATACGGTGGTATCGGACACTGTATTCGAGCGGTCGGCCTACACTGATCAGGTGACGAGCCCTTTGTAGTGACCTCGAGCATACTCTGAGATTGCGTCGAGTCGACGAGCCTTTCCGTAGCAAATAGAGTATAAACTAGGCCTACACTGATCAGGTGACGAGCCTTTTGTAGTGACCTAAAACCGCAACATCGTATGATATTTACTAGGACTGACGACCCTAGAATGGATCATTGTTTGGAAAATGATATAAGAGAGATACCTTATCTTCCCATTCCTGTTGTATGAAAAGGTCTAATAAGAACTCAGTAATCACGTTCATGCAGCGCATTGCATGTGCCTTTGGCGTCGGAGTTGAGCATTGTGGAAGGGGTGCATGCCGTGACCGTGAGATGAAGTTCGCAGAGGGAGTGCAGGCGAGGGCATACATCATTAATACATATCATCCTTTCATTAACCAGAGTACTTAGGAATGCTTGATTGTATTACTTTATCATTGCTGCATGACCGAATTGATAACATGTTAACCTTTGCTTTATGGCTCCACTAAGTTGATCACTCACTCCCACGTTCTGGGACGGTGTTTTAAACACCAACCAGACTGCCTCTGGAGTATGATATACTGATTTGGTATAATCCACTCATGTTTAATGCACGAATACAGACAACATTCAATCATCATCATATATGTTGCATAAGTGATGTTTTGGAACTCGGGAGTTGGGCTCCTGCTCGACCCCCGATTTTCAAGGCGTTACAGATAAGGGAAATGCTGCCGAAATTTTGGCATATCATTTAAATTGGAAAATGAAGGCATTACAATCTATCCAACCTTGAATGGGTGGCTGATTTAGACAGTTAAGTAAGTATGCCCATCTAGCGGTCTTACCATCTAGGTATAACCGTATAACATATCGAGAACTTTATTTTATAGATGACTAGTTAAGACGAAAGCCCAAATACCCCTGGAATAGGTGTATCAACCACATCTCCTCTAATCGTAGAGGGAGACATAAACACATCAACTGCATGCAAAGGGAAGAAGAAGAGATCAGCAGCGTGGGATGATTTCGAAGATGTGATAGTTAACGGTGTACAGAAGATAAAGTGTAATCACTGCAAAGAGTTATTCAGTAAGATTTTAAGACGTATCCTAAGAGAACAAGACTCCCTCCTCTCGGCCAACAGTTGCTGTCATTTACGAAGTCAGAAGGTGACGACTCCCAAGGCGTAGTGTCCACTCAAAAGTTTGACAAAGAGAAGCTGAATGAGTGGTATGCTAGATTAGTGATTCTGGAAGAAAAACCTTTCAGAATGATAGAAAGTAAAGGGTTTAGGGCTTTCTGTCAATTTCTTAACCCTCGGACCAAGAATGTCTCCCGCGTCACAGTGTAGAGAGAGTGCATGAAGATGTACGCAAATGAGAAGATGAAACTGAAAAAGTTTTGGCTTCAGTGTCCAGAATAGCTTTGATTTATGATTTATGGATGGCGCCAATCAAAGAAAAGGATACATTTTGTTAACCGCTCACTATGTCGATAAGGATTGGAAACTATGCAAGAGATTTTTGAACTTCTGCAACCTTCCTCCTCCACATACTGGTTTACTTATTTCAGATTGTATCTACAGTTGTCTAGAAGGCTGGGGCACTGAGAGAAAATTTTAGCAATAACTTTAGACAATACTTCAGCAAATGACAGTGTCATTTCATGCTTACGTAACCAGTTCAGGGCTACAGGAAATTTATTTTTTGAAGAAAAAATATTCCAAGTCAGATGTTGTGCCCATATTGTAAATTTGATTGTATAAGAAGGGCTGAAAGCAATTGACAATACTATAGAGAACATAAGAGAAAGTGTGAAATATATAAGGGGGTCGCCATCGAGACTAAGTGTATGGAATAACATCATCCAACGTTTGAATGTGCCATCTAAAAAAATGTTGAAGTTGGATGTCTGTACACGTTGGAACTCGACCTACGAAATGTTAGATAGGGCAATGGAATTACAGATTGCATTTCCTGAATACGCGGCACGTGACAGAACGTATTCTTGGTTGCTAAGCATAGATGATTGGGCCAAAGCAAAAGAAGTTCACACATTTCTTAAAGTTTTCTATGACTGCACCAAGATTTTTTCTGGGAATCAGTATCCAACTGCGAATCTGTTTCTTTCATCTCTTTGGAAAATTAAGGATGCTCTACAGAAAAATGTCAGGGCGGGTCCAGATTTCATACGCTAGATGACAGTTGGTATGAAGACGAAGTTCGATAAATACTGGGACGAATGTCATCTGTTGATGTCCTTGGCAGTTGTTCTTGATCCTTATTGTAATATGGGGTTGGTTAGCTTTATTTTCGTAAAGCTTTATCCTACTGAAAGAGTGGTAGCAGAGATGTCCATGGTTTGTCAAGCCCTTGAAGATTTGTACAAATCGTATATTAGTACTTTACGTGCAGTGGGTATTGAAGAAAGTAGAGATGCGAATATTTCTGTACCTGGTAATCCAGATGTGCTAAATGAATACATATCATACTTGACACAAGCACGAATGAGAGTTGATACTAAAGAATCAGTGCTAAAAATGTACCTCAATAAGTCAATCGTAGTGCGATCCGAATTTGATGTGTTGGAATGATGGAAGATGAGGGTTACTGAATCAAAATACCCTACATTATTGCGATGGCACGGGACATATTATTAATACCAATTTCAACAGTGGCATCAGAATCCGCATTCAGCACAAGGAGTAGGGTTGTGAGCAAGTATCGAAGCTCACTTTTATCAAATACAGTTAAAGCGTTAATTTGTACAGAAGATTGGTTGCGCACGATATGGGGAGGAGATATGAATGATGATGATAAAGAAGAGGAGATTGAGATTCGTGACGAGTCTCTACCTACAGATCAGTAATTATTTTCAATTTTTCAGTTCTTTTTGGTTGAAAGTTGAATGATCTATTATTTTGCAAACATGAAAGTGTTGGAGTGTGGTTTGGAAGACTTTGAATATTTGATATTTATTTACATATGCCTGTTCATTTGTTTTTATTTTTGATACATTTATATTGCTTTATTTTGTTCCTATATCAAGTTAAAATTATTTATCAATATTCTGATTTTTTTTATTATTAAAATTTGAGTGTAGATATGTCGATATCTGACCTATCGACAAACATTTGAGACTACGCTTCCCTAGTTGAATCACCACCAAAGTCTGGAAAAATAAAGATTAAGTGTGGTTTGTGAGGCGCAAAGTTTGTGAATAAGACTAATCGCTTTCGCTTACACTTGTCATGTCGAGGTGGTGATGCAAACCATGCCCCAATGCTCCTAAGGATGTCCAAATTCTTTTTCAAGCCCAGTTAGATTCGAATAAAAAACCTTCCACTCCATCCAAACCTTCTGCTTCTAGATCTAGTACATGAATGACATCCACAAAAGATGCAGAGGAAGCTAAATTAAAAGCTTTGGAGGAAGAACAATTCCAACACTCCTTAAAACGCAGTATGGAAGCAGTTTCTAGACTTCAGCAATATTCAAGTAAAAAAATAACACGATGTTGAAGTAGGATCGAGTACGACAAACAAGATGAAGAAAAAGAGTAACAAATTCAAATTCCTGACCCGTCTCGGTGAATTTTATAAGGCATTGGGTACTACATACAATTCTTCACATAAAGAAAGTTTGAAAAATCTAGTTCAAAGTGTAAAAGAGCATGAAGGAAATATCTCTTTGCCTTCTAACTCAGAGGAAGTGAACCAATATGTATATGAAAAAATAGATAGCGGTTCCAATGGATTGGATGACAATACAAGAAGGCACTCCTCTTATGGAGGTTATTAGTTATAAATTGTCATTTTGAACAATGTAATGTAATTATCGAAGTTTTTTAATCATAAATTATGTGCATTTTATATATTTTATGCTATCTTCAACTTTGAATTCCATTTGACAATCAAATTAAAATTCAAATGAATCTCAATTTATAACTCGAACTCGGCTCAAAGCTCAAACTCTTTGCTTGAAAACCCTGCTCGAAATGGGCTCAAATTTGGACTTGAACTCGAACTCGACTCGAAAACTCGGACTTGACTTAACTCGATTTTTACTCGTACTCGGACGAGTAGAGCACGAGCAGGAAATCCATGCTCGACGCCCGAGTAGAGCCGAGTATGAGCAGGACTCGGCTAGGGCGAGCTGAGCATGAGCAGGGCAATACTCGATTCGACTCGACTCGTGTACAGCTCTAGGCATCGACAAGGTGGGCCCCATGGGTAGCCGGCATGGATATAGAATACATACTTCATGGTGGGGTGTATCAGGGTGGGCCACACACATATCATCATCAATCACAAGAAGAAGAAAGAGAGGGGGAGAGAGAGAGAGAGAGAGAGAGAGAGGAGAGAGAGAGAGAGAGAGAGAGAGATTGGCGTAGTGGAGGGACCCCGCCACTATGGGCCCCTCTTAGATCATAACACATACATCGAAGTGGGTCCCATCATAAGTGGGCCCTTAATGGATGGAGATGAAGTTTTAGGGGTAGGGAGTGGGCCACACACTAGGCTCCTTGCTCTCCTTGGGAATTGCTTGGAAAATGGGTGAGAAAATGAGATGGGATGGAGTGAAATATGGGAGAATGGTTGTGTAAGGAGAGAGGTGATGAAAGGTATGGGTTTTAGGTGACTTTGGGGGGGGGGGGGATAGGAGAGGCAGGGGTTGTACTTGACTTGATTGATGTGATGGGTTGTAGAGATTCTCTCGAAATTGGGACACACGGTATTTCTTTGAAATATACACTGGCCCAGAACTCCTAGCCTAGGTATCGCATCAGCGTACGAGATGGGGTCTTAAAACCGCGGCGACAGTGTGGTCGCAAGGGTACAAGTTTCAAGTTGAGCCGACTCAAATCTACGGGATGCGACTTAGAATCGTGTACAAATGCTATCGAAATTCGACGGGGAGGATCGCGAGAGCCTATGGAACGATACGGACTAGGATACGGGCCTTACAGCCCCACATGGCACCGTCAAGATAGACGGTGCTGATATAATACATGCATCGAGGTGCGCCATGTGGGTGGGCCACCAAATTCGAATTAAGTTGATATTTTGTGTTTTCCCCTTCATTCGTGCCTGTGTGACCGACCGGTCACGCAGGCCCCAAATCGGGCAGCAAGGTGGCCCACTTGGTGGACGGCATGGATAAAATACGTACATTAGGGTGGGCATTCAAATAGGGAGAGAGAGAGAGAGAGAGAGAGAGAGAGAGGAGACAGACAGAGAGAGAGACGTGTGATGGGAGGGACCCCAGGACTATGGGCCCTCCCTTCCATGCATTACAAAACATACATTAAGTGGGTCCCACATGTGGGCCCTCAAATGAAAATTAACAGTGGATAACTTAAAATCACCCACCGATTATACTCCTTCTTGATCTCTTGGCTTCCTTAGCTCCTTGGCTTTGATTTTGATGGAGGATGATGAGTATGGATGGCTAGGATGAGAGATTGGGTGGTAGGGAGTGGGCCACACTTGGGGTTCTCTCTTTTCTCTCCTTAGAAAGCTTGGACAATTGCTCTCCTTGGTACTTGGGAAAAATGGGTAGAGAATGAGTTAGAGAGAGAGAGAGAGGTGATGGGATGAAAAGGAATGGGTGAGTGATGGGTGGAGTGGTATTGTGTAAGAGATGGGATGGAAAGGGATGGGTGTTTTTGACTTTTGGGTGAGAGACGGATGGGTAGGGTATGGGTTGAGTACTTACTTATACTTGATTGATTAATGTGATGGGTTGTAGAGATTCCCTTGGGATTTACAACACGCAGTGTTTTCCTCGAAATAAACACGGGCCCACAACTCCTGGTCAGGGTATCGCATCAGTACATAAGATACGGTTGTAGAACCGCGGCGACCGCGCGGTTACTAGGGTACAAGTCTCGGGTCGAGTCGACTCAGATATACGGGATGCGACTTAAGGTTGCGCACAAACACTAATTACAAGTAGCGGGTTGCTAGAATTCGATGAGGAGGATCGCGGAAGTCCAAGGAACAGTACGGACTAGGATATGAGCCTTACACAATCCGAATTGAAATTTTTAGATTTATATCAAATACATAAATAAATATTGAAATACTTTGTTTAAAATTCAGAATATGAATTAATATACTAAATCTTAAAGATGTAATGAATACAATGTTGGAATCATAAAGATATTGAAAATACTTTTTATGAATACTCATGAATAATAAATTAAATAATAATTATTTCTTACAACACTATACCAAGTGAATAACCATGTTGCATTAACGCCCACACAACAGCTCCTCATGGCGAGGGATCCATTCATACATTAGTTGGACAGAAACTGCTTCAATTGTATCTCTGACATAAGTCTGGGTACACACTTGTACTCATATGTCGTACACAAATGAGACTCTAAAATATTCAATAAGTTCCCAAGGGACACAATTGTCCTATTTTCTTACACTTTCATTTTCTTTTTCTTTTCTACGATTCTATAATCAATTAAAGATGCATGTATGTCATTAAGATTCAAAAATTCATAAGATAAGTAAGTTAGCAATGAAATAATTCATTTAAATAAAATAAACGAAATTTGATATTTTAGAAAATAAAATTGTATAATTTTAGTGCTGTCAGAATTTAGTCCCTATAATTTCTATAAGGTCGGCCTATTTTCTATAACTTACAAAATTTTACACAAGACATCCTAGATAATGCAGAAAATTTTGTTTGTCCCTAAAATTCGATTTTTGGATAAATTTATTTATATAGAAATATAAATTGATTATTTAATAATTAATTTTGGTGTTCCCTTAAATAAATTATAGAGAAAGTTTTATCAGAATGTTGTAATTAAATTATTTAATTTAAATCAATGTTTTAAACTAGAATAAAAATTTATAGATTTTAATTTAATATTATATTTTATTTAAAATCCTAGCCTAATAAGTTTAGATAACCATCAAAATTTATATTATCACTAAATTTTAGAATTTTAATTTCCAAAATTTGTAAAATTATCTTAAACTTAAATCTAACTAATTCTTAGGATAAATTTTAAATTTTAACAAATTAATATTAATTCCATAAATCTTAAATTTAAAATTAACAATTTAATTTGAACCACCTTAAGTTAAATCTAAATTTAAATCAGTTAATATAATAAAGTATTCTAAAATTTAGACATATCCGGTGTTAGTTTAAATAAGTTAAATTAAATTGATTAATCTAGAATAGTAAATAGTATTTCAGTTTAAGATATTAAATTTACAATTAGCATAATTCATTCATCTCTATTATTATAAATTAATTTGAATTAAGATTGAAATTAATCTTAAACTAATAATTTTTAAATTAATAAATTTGGTTCAATTTACAAGTTAAAATTTAACAATTAGCATAATTCATTAAAAAAAATTAGAATTTAATAAGAACATAATCTAAACTTTAACAAATTTAATTTTAATTCAATTAACTCAATAAATTTTATAAACTCATAAATTAAATCAATTAATTGAAAATGTTCTGAAATTTTAAAAAATATACATTAAATTTAAAAACTTCAAATCTAGGAAAGACCACCTACCTCACAAACCTGACTCAACTTGAACTTGACCCAAACTCAACCTGACTCGACCCTACTGGGTTGAGTTGCTTCTCTCTCTCTCTCTCGCACACACACACATGCTACCATATTCATAACATTCCTTCACTAACTCTGACTCTCCATTCTAATATCTTAGTTTTAAGAGGAAGGCTGTGAATTATATGTTGGAAATTCCAGCAGCGTTCGTTAATGATCTATGAGTTCCTCTTGGAGTAGATTATTTTTTCATGGGAGGGCGCGGTATTAAAGGTTCAATCACATTCATGGTATGTCCTTTTAGGTGGTCTCTATATTGGATGGTATAGATAATCAAGATGATGGTTGTGATTCATTGTTCTTGAAGGTCTATGATAATGGGTTTCGAAGTTGACTAGAATCACGGATGTAACGAGTATCCAGACCGTCCAGACGCTGGGTCTGGACAAAGAGAAACATAAATATCAGCTTCATCTTAAAGCTGGTGGGTCCCACATGTGTATGCATTGTATACATGTTGCTGTTTTGAATTATATTACAACCGCCCATGTGGGACCCACTTCACACGTGCTGCACGTGTGGAGGTGGGGCCCACTAGAATGCATTGTATATTTATACCGTCTATCCATTTTGACATGGCCCACCAAGAGGCATGTGAGATCCACACCGTCCAGCCACATGGACGATGGAACCCACCATGAGTTATATGTTATATTCAAGCCGTTCATCCGTTTTGAATTCCCACCGTCCATCTGTTTTGATGGTGGCTAGCAGTTGCTGCCGGCTGTTGCTGCACGTGCAGCAGCAGCACTCTGGGGTCCTATGATGTATGTGAAATCCCCTCCCCCCGCCGTCCATGCCGTGTGGATCCACACCGTCCAGACCTTGGACGGTGGGACCCACCATGATGCATGTGTTGTATCTATACCGTCCAACCATTTTTAGGGATTGTTTTATGGCATGAGAAAAAGAATGAGTCAGATCTGAAGTTCCAACGGACCCCACCATTTAAAATAGTGGGGACAATGACATCCACGGTTCAAAACTTCTTAAGGGCCACAGTACTTTCCAATCAAGCTGATATTTTTGTTTTCACTTCATCTATCTCCGTGTTAACTGATGGATAGGTTGGATCTCAAAATACATCACGGCGGGTCCTATAAATGTTTTAACGGTGGGTGTGGCTGCTCTCACGATTTTCTGTGATGGGCCTTGTAGGATTTTAATGGTGGAAATCATTATCTCCACTACTAGTTGTAGTATAGTCCAGATGACCTTTCGATATGATTCTTTTTTTGGGAATGTGTGCGGCCCACTTGATGTATATTAGGCCCATTGGTGCGGCCCATTTGATGTTTATGAGTCCCATTGTTGCGGCCAGTTGATGTGGCCCACTTGATGTTTATCAGCCCATTGGTGCGACCCGTTGATGCGGCCCACTTGACGTTTATGAAGCCTATTAGTGCGGCCCATGTAATGTGGCCCATTGTGCCATGTATTAGGCCCATGTGATGCGGCCCATTGTGATGTGTATGAGGCCCATGCAATGTGGCCCACTTGATGTAATGCGGCCTTCGATGAAACTTGATGTGATGAATGAGAGGCCCATATGATGAGACCCGATGTGTTGTATATGTGTGGCCCATGTGTGACGCCGATGCAATGTATACGTGGCCCATGTGTGAGGCCCGATGTCATATATATGAGGCCCATATGGTGAGGCACATGACGATGTATATTAGGCCCTTATGTGAGGCCATAGGTCCACTATACGTTTGGCTCTATGTGGGCCACTCCTTGGGAGCAATGTTGGTTAAATGTCTACATTGATGGGCAATGATGGTTAAATGTCTACATAGTGACCTTCCCTTAGGCCTTGTTAGGCCCATTCTCATCGATGTCGATTATCGAGGTCAATTATCGATGATGATTATCGGTGCCGATTATCGATGTTGATTATCGGTGCCGATTATTAATGCTGGTTATCGAGGCCGATTATCGATACCGATTATCGATGCCGTTTAACGATACCGGTTATCGATACCGATTATGAGTATATGACAGCATAGCATCATGATACATGCCCATACGCATCATCTGCATGTTTGTTATGAGATGTGGATGACTATTACATTTGCTGCAGGGCAGGTTGTTTATGGGACTCCCTGATAGGCGGAGTTGTCCCACATCAGCACACGGTATGCGCAGAATTGATGCATGATTGGATTATGTGACTCATGCATCTCTTATTTTGGGATATAACTACTGTACGCCCTAGCGACATCAGGGCCGTGGCCTCCACAGGCATATCGTGGATGGCTAGATTGGACACTGAAAATCTTTTTCTACATGGGGTGTCATAGATGTCCCTGGGTGAAAGTCTCTAAACCTCCGTAGCCAGGAAACGCTTGAACGTCTAGACCGAGTGGATATATGAGCTCCTGAGTGCCGAATACCAATAGGCCACGTCTCCCACTATGTCGTGGTCAGTTGAAAGGGGGTGTGGCTTTACCTGCCCGAGGGTAGGGGGCATAGCTAGGCTGAGTTTGACCAGCTTGTAAATGGGTCTGCTATCGACGTGCCATGTAGATATTGGCTGATTACTGGTCAGGCTGATAGTGAGGTCTCTTCCACTTGCATGATTGCGCTTCGAGTGGGCGGCGATTGCGTGTAGAGTGTACTAGACCCCGGTGATGATCCCAGAGATGTATAGTGCTGATATATGGACTTATCGAGCAGGATTTGCATACTCAGCATTTTAATCATTCATCTATTCATTCTTGGGCTGGTGGTGCGCAACTAATTGATATGTGTACCTTCGAAATGGCAAGAATTTTGGTTGACACGCGAGACCAACATTGAGTCTATCTATCCAAAATTTGGTATGGGACTGGTTTGGATAGAAGTCCCTTGTGATGGACCCCGTAGCCTGCGATACTATGTACTATCATCCCGACTTCACACTCTACCTTGGTCATTTCATTCGCACCGCATATTGCATTACATCCGCGGCATATAGTATTCTGGGTTGCTCTGTTTCTGCATTTATATGGCCTAGATGAGGTTGACGGTATTCATGGACTTGTTGAGATTTGCATATAGCTTTGCATCCTTAGTATATGATATTGGGCTTACTATGTCCCACATTGCATAGCTGATCTATATTGCTTCCTCAATATATGATATTGGCTTATTATGTTTTAGCATCGCATAGCCTGAATAAGACTGATGATATTTATGGACTTACCTACATGTTTCTGCATTGCTCTGATATTGCATACTTAGCACTTACCTTACACACACTTGCACTACCCTCTAAGCTTTCTTTAAGCTTATACACGATAAATGCGTACAGGCGGCGTTAGGTTGCAGCAACGTTGAGCTTGGAGCGTGCAGCTGTCTTTTGAAGCTTTGATTATTGATATATATGTATTTTCCTTTCAGCACTGTATTCAAATGTTTATATTAGTAATATGTGATGATGATGTTGCCTTTGTGATTTGGGTAAACTTGTGGTTATGCTTATTACGAGTTAAATGTACGTTTGAAAATTCTCCTTGTAAGATCCCAGGATCGGAATCTGGTATATGGACGCTGGGAGTCGAGAATGGATTACTACGGAGGCTGTCAGCACCGGATTCGGTGATCGAGAATTTTGTGAGCCCGGTTTCCGAGTTTGGGGTGACAGAAGTTAATATCAGAGCATAACTTGGGAATACCTGAGGATAACATCACATATCTGCTGATAACTACCCTACACTCTATGATGTTGAGAACTTAGAATGATTAGTTTCTCGAGTACGATTAACTTAGAAACTTTCTGATATAACTCCCTATCGTTGAGATTGTGAGGTTGCGTAGTATCCTAGTTTCGATCGTTTCTAATCTGAGGTTCAGTAGGGGTCACCATAGTGTTGATGATGCATCTTGGGAGCGCGAAGTTGAGAATAGAGAGCGCTATCTTCATCCTTTTGTAGATTGATTGTGCCTTGACATATGTATATGACGATGCTTTTTCTTCCCTTGCTTTGTCCTGCGTGATAGTGCAAATTTCAATGATGAAATTTTTATTGGGAGGGAAGAGATATGAGACCCTATCTAGTCTGTACCATTCTGTAGACTCCTGCCGTCCTTCCAGTTGAATTCCGGTGAGCCGCGATCAGTAATCGGCATTTACGCGCGACCTCGAGTTACATCCTGTCAATCTGAGTCGGCTCTACTCGAAACTTGTACCCTAGCGACCGCGTCGTCGCTGTGGTTCCAACGCCGCGTCTCAAGTATCGATGCGATACCCAGGTCAAGAGTTGTGGGCCCACGCATATCTCGTGAAAAAGCCGCACGTTATGAATCTCGAGAAAATCTCTACAATCAATCACATCAATCACAAGTACAAACCATCACTCTCTTTTCACCAAGTCAACAACACCCATACCTAACCATTCACTTCTTACTAAAAGTCAAAAGAAACCATACTCTCCATCCCATCTCCCTTACAACAACCCATCCTCTCTCTCATTTCTCACTCCATCCCAAGCACCAAGGGAGAGCCAACATCCAAGCCTCCCGTGAGAGAGTCAAGTGTGGCTCACTCCCTACCACTCTATCTCCCATCTCCACCCTTCAATTCTCATCATCCTCCATCAAAGAGGAAGCTTAAGAGCTCGGGAGATGAAGGAGCCTAGAAGATTTGCAATCGGTGGGTGATCTTGGAATTTCCTTTTTTGATTTCTATTTGTAGGCCCACTTATGGTGGGACCCACTTGATGTATGCTTTGTATTGGGTGTAAGGAGGGGACCATAGTGGCGGGGTCCCTCTATTTCACACGTCTCTATTTCTTTCTCTCTCTATTTTTTTAATTATTACGGCCCACCTTGGTGAGTGGATTAGATCCACACCGTCCAGTCATGGACGGTAGAAATCCACTGTGACATAAGTGTTATATCCACTCTGTCTAGATTTTGGACGGTGGAAATCCCACCTCAATGCATGTTTACACACCGTCCATTGTCTGGACGTGGGCCTGCTATAGTAACGCACCAAGTGCTGTGTGTGAAAAGGCCGAGCTAAGAGTCTTAGAGGGGGTAAAATAGGACTATGCCAAATTAAAAATTAAATGCAGAATTTAAACAAATATAAATAAAGATAACAATTAAACAATCCCACAATGCAGAAATGAATAACAACCTCAATTGTACAAGTATTGGGAGGTTGATACAGATGTTGTTCTAAAGACAACCTTAACAAAAAACCAATGGCTTATGGCAGGACAACCGATTTCTAGAATGGTCTGTGTATCAAAATCTCAAACCGATACAGAGGAATAAAGAAAAGAATACCAAAGAAAGTAACTAAGCTATTATAGCATTCCCACACATGCATAAAAAGATTACAACATTCTTCACAAATGCGTAAAGGGAAATTACAACATCCACACAATGCCACAATTAAATAATCACACAAGACCAGAAGTTATAGTGGTTCGCTTGTGTGTACACCAACTGTTTAGAAAAATAGCCACACAACTACTCCACTCCTAATATCCTCACACGGTAGATATTAGCATTCACTATGAAATAGGTTTTTCAAGGTTCACCTAAAACCTTCACAATTGTGTCTTTCAGTGGGCTTACACATTTCAAAAACCCCACACTCTGAGTTTTCTGGATCACCTCAGACAAACAAAAGAAAAAGATTTTTTTGGCACAATCTAAAAGAAACTAAAAGAGTAGATTTACAAAACTGTAAAATACTTATCTGGATATTCTCCTTTGTTGTAGCCCAGTAGAACCAATTTGGAGTAGAAGTTCAATCGTAAATGTTCAATGTTCACACTCACTTATGAAATGGTTCTAAGTTCTAAATGGATTTTATATTAAATCACTTTGGGTTAGCTTGATTTGATTTTGATTCCAAGAAATGGGAAAATTTCAATCCCTTCTTCAAATAAGATTGGCATGTAGAATTCAAAATCAAATGCAAAAAGCTAATTAAAGAGAATATTAAATGAGCACTAAATAGCTAAAGAAAATCACAAACTTATCTCTCAGAGTGGTGTCTTGATTTTGCTTGAATTGGAAACCAAACTTTGAAACTCATGCTCTATTTATAAGTGCAGAAACTGCTCACTCGACTAGCTCAGGGGTCAGCTTGACTGGTCGAAGGACCAACAAACATTTGAAATTTTGGGCGCGATAAGATCAGGCCGTTTCACGACTGGTCGAAGGACCTGCTCGACCAGTTGAGCGGCCTCCACGACTGGTGGAGTCCTGTCCACGACTAGTCGTGAGGGACTTATTTTAGTTGTTGCGCTTGAGTCAAGCCTGCTAGATTGGTTGAGCACTGTTCACTCGACCGGTCGAGCAGTCTCCAGGACTGGTCGAGGCTTTAACAAAAAATTTTGAAAATTACTAAACAAACTTAGGACTGGTCGATGAATTTCTTGGACTGGTTGAGTCAGTGCTAGGACTAGTCAAACATAGTCTAAGACTAGTCGAGAAATAGCCTATACACTTATAAAATGACCCAATTAAAGTATGTAATCAATTTGACCTAACCTATGGTCAATCTAAGGTCTTTCATACCTTACAAGCGATGTTTGAACATTGAATCTTCGTTTGCTTCGGTTGATTGTTGATCTTGACAAACATGAAGCTTGTTATCTTGACGAACATGAAGCTTGAATTTGAAACATTTTGAAGCTTCAACTTATTGAAATACTTTGAAACTTGAATTTGTAACCTTTTGAAGCTTGAACTTAAAATATCTTGAAGCTTGAGCTTGAGGTACTTGAGTTGTAGTTCACCTTGAGCTTTGAGTACCAAAGTAATGACTATTGTCTTGACTTAGACGAAGTTTTGAAAGCTTGAACTATCAGTTGATGTTGTACTTGAATTCTTATACTTGTGATGCATGAATCTCAAAACGGAACACCTCGTAATGGATCATCTTGAACTTGTACAAGAATTGTATTGAACATGAAGATGAGCTACCCAAGATACACATTCTAAGAGGTTTTGGCACTACGAAATTTGACAATCATAGCGCTAGAAAACATAGCACTTACAATCTCCCCCTTTGTCAAATTAGTGACAAAACACACTTCATAATAATAAGATAAGCATAACAAGCACAATAAAGAATCATGCACCAGTTTTAGCCTGGTCAAAGAATCATGCACCAGTTATAAACAGATTAAAGAAATATTCATCAATATTCTCCCCACAATACTCCCCCTTACTTACTCCCCCTTACTACCAACTTCATACAATCGCACATTATCATAAATATTATAAACATTATCATAAATTCTCCCCCTTTTGTCACAATATGACAAAGGATAGAGCGATAAAGGAAGTAGATCACTAAAGAAGTAAGTAAAAAAAAAAAAAGAAAAAAAAAAAAAAGAATGATGATCAAGAGAAGTTCACAAGTAAGTTAACCAAGTTAACTAAATCCATAAGAAAGCATGTTCAAGCATGTCCAAGCCCATAAAACAAGAAAATTTCAAGTATCTTAAAAGTTATTACAAACCACAAATTCAAATACTAATCTGAACCCGATGAAGGAGCAGGTATGGAAGGGCCAATTTGATGAAGTCCCCTGTTAATGCGCCTAAGATATTTGCGCATATATTTAAATTGCATATCATGGGACACATTCATGTTTTCAACCTTCTCCTTTAGTGAGCGCAAAAGCGCATCAAAGTCAGATGGCTGATAGTCGGGATCAGAAATAGAATCGGATTCGATTTCATCAAAAAGGTCATCCATATTTACATCATTTGGAGGCAAACCACCCTCCTCTTCACTTCCAGCTGCAGCTCCACCAACACCCACATCAACCTGGCCAGAGGCCAACTTCAATTCATCTTGTTAATGTTAGTGTTGTTGAAAGGGAGTTGAGAAATGAGAGCCTCTCCAACAGGCATAGCCACTAAACTATGGGTGGGTAACACAGTCATAAGATAAGCGAAGGGAATGTCACTGTGACCTGGATGGAGACAGAATTGAATGATGTTATGACAAATTAGAGAAGGAAGATATACGGAGGTTCCAGAAATGATGGAATGAAGAATACGAACCATGAACATAGTAAGTTCAGTTTAGTTACCAGATCAAGGATAAACAGTATAAATGAAAATCCTATGAAGGATTCTGTATCTTGGTAACAAAAAATTTGAGGCAAGCACATTTCCAGCAATATTTCATTCCGCATCTATATTGCATAAATCTCTAGTGAGCATTCACTTCTCAGTTTTAGATGGTTTTGCCACTAGAGTGCTAATGGGAATACCTTCGTCATTGACAGGTATATCTATTAATTCCGAGATAAGATGACGGTCCACATCAGTTAGACCTTCTCTAATTGAGATAGTGAATGTCAGATTTTTAGTAGAAAAATTAGTAATGCAAGCATACATAGCCTGTGTTGAGACTCAAATATTGCATAATTTTTCCCATTTATATCTTGGTTTTATGAACATGAATCCGCTTAATATTCTATTTTACTCATGTATGTGTTGCAAGGTGAATTTAAGTGTTTGGATTGAAAAATGGTGTTAAAAGCATGATTTTGATGCTCAAGAATTACCAAAGCAAGGGATTGATCTTAGGAGACCAAGATTGAAGAATTCACATGACAAAGATCTAAGAAAACCAAGTGAAGAATGAAGAGAATCGAAGATTTGAAGTGAAGAATCCTGAAATCGTCCTGAAAATGTGTATTATGAAGCTGTAAAGTTTATTTTGGGAAACTGCTTAGCAGGAAGTCTGTTTTAAACGAACTATGCAGCGAGAAGTCTATTTTGGAAAAATATGTATATTTGATGCGGTTTCTAGGGTTTTTCAAATTTGTACGAAAATTGGAGGTCCCTACTTATAAATAGGGCTTCCTAGGGCATTCTAAAACATTATTCAAGGCATTCAAGAGCAAAGTTTAGGGTTTTTAAAGAGTTTTTAGTTTTATTAAAGCTTTATAAGTTGTTTTTTAAAGATCTTTTCTATTTGCATTTTCTTTCTTTATGTCTTGTTGCTTTTTATTTCTGCAATTTAATTATGTTTTTCTAAGTTCCTTCTATCCCAAGCTAGAAGGGAAGCACATGGGTTTAATGTTTCTTTAAGATTATGATGATTGATTATTTTAATGATGAGAAAAATGGTGTATGCATGTTATCTATTATTTAGGTTTTGTTTTTTATCCTCTTGTGAGATCCATATGTTTCCATCATATGAGATCCACATTGATGGATAGGCTTACCCTAGATCAATCAGATTTCCTAGATAGGAGAGGTTCTCAACCTGTTATATTTCTTTGATATTCATTATCCTATAGATATTGAATACTTAAAATCACTGACGCTTGAGAATATATGTAAATGGTGCAAATCCATAATTTTTTAATATTTTATATCATTTATTAAAATACTTAAACTGTTTTATTTTCCGACTAGGCTGACCATAGTGCTCAGATCCTAGTTGTGTTATCCAAGTCATCATGATTTTGGAACATTAACGTATGTGTGGAACTTTGAAGCTTGGGTGTTATTTTATTCAATTGAATTACATCCATTCAAAAATCCCAAAATCAAATCATCAGAATAATTTTTATTACTTAGTTTATTTTGCGTTTGATTTTTTTCTTCTCACAATTCATCTCCCTGTGGGATCGACCCCGTATTCACGAGATACTACTTACGAACCTCTGCACTTGGAGGCAAGCAATCAAGTTTTTGAGCCTGCGGAATGGAGTAGTATGCAGGCCCACCCCAATGTAGTATGTTATCCCATCCTACAGACTGAAGGAGAGATACAATATCAAATAATGCCACATGAACAAGATTGATAGTTCGTTCTACTATTACTTTGCGTAATCGAATATCCCGCACATAATCGGGATCATCCTCGGGCAACTGAAGGTGGTGCACTGTGATAGGAGCCGAACGAAATGAAGGACCATGAAATCCTTTCTATTTGGTTCTTCCTTCCATTTGCAATAAAGAAGTATGGAATAAAGAGATTGCAAAAAAGGTAAAGTTGGTTTCTAATAGATCAGATTTTTTAGAAGAAAATCCCAAAAACTAACTTAACTCAAGAAATAAACCACACAAATGAAGAAAAGGAAGTGCAAAGGACTTGAATCTACAAGAAAAATGAAAATAATGCACTAACCATGAAAAAATCGAAGATGGGTTCGACCGGTCGACGTAGGAGCCGTTGGAGAAGAAGACTCAAATGAAGAAAAAGTGATTTTTCCCCAAATAAAAGGCCAAACCTATGATTCACGACTAGTCGAGTACATGTTCGACCGGTCATGCCACGACTGGTTGAGTATGTACTCAACTGGTAGTGCACAGCCCAAAATGTGCAATTTTTCATAAAATTTGAATTTTAAACATTTCAAAAGAACAAATATATACATTATGATATAGAAAAATATGAATTATCAATTCAATTGCACATACCAAGATCAAATTTCAATTTTGCAAACCTGCTTTTGTCGAGTGGTTTTGTGAATATATCAACTAGTTGATTCTCGATAGGAATAGATTGATATCTAGCGCAAATTCCAACACTAAATGCAAATCAGGTCTACTAACAGTTAAATAAAACAAACTACCTATCATACTGCAATACAATTTAGGATCCACATTCTTACCTGTGGAGTCCTTTGAGAGTTTTAAAGTAGTACTCATTGGAGTATCAAAAATTTTTCCACTCTCAAATCCAAACTTTTTAACTGAGTTCAGAGCATATTTGGTTTGAGAGATAAAGAAACCATTAGGTTGCTGTTTAACTTGCAACCCTAAAAAATAATTCAATGCTCCAACCATACTTATTTCAAATTTAGACTTCATAAGATCTACAAACTCAATAGTCATATTAGCACAGGTATATCCATAAATAATATCATCAACATAAATTTGCACTATTAGTATATGATCATTATGTTTCTTTACAAATAATGTCTTATCAACACTTCCCATTATAAAGTTATGACTTAGTAGAAACTTAGTCAACTTTTCGTACCATGCCCTGGGAGATTGTTTCAAACCATGATTAGCATGCTTAGGGTCTTCAAAACCCGAAGGTTGTTCAACATACACTTCTTCGTGCAAATCGTCATTCAAGAATGCACTCTTTACATCCATTTGGTAAATCTTGAAATTTCTAAAGCACGCAATGGATATAAATAGTCTGATTGATTCAAGACGAGCTACTGGGGCAAAGGTTTCACCATAATCGATGCCTTCAATTTGAGTGTACCCTTGTACAACCAGCCTAGCCTTGTTTCTAATAATATTACCAAGTTCATCAAACATATTTTTTAAAATCCATTTTGTTCCGATAATGTGTTTATCTTTCAGTCTTGGAATTAACTACCAAACGTCATTTCTAACAAATTGATTAAGCTCTTCTTACATTGCAACA
Source organism: Magnolia officinalis (assembly GCA_021015155.1). Classification (NCBI taxonomy): domain Eukaryota; kingdom Viridiplantae; phylum Streptophyta; class Magnoliopsida; order Magnoliales; family Magnoliaceae; genus Magnolia; species Magnolia officinalis. The sequence continues at coordinate 79,317 of JAJHSJ010000938.1, read as the reverse complement.
ATCCAGTTTTCGTCAGTAAGATCTTCTTTTACGTTAGCCGGTTCTATCTGAGATGTAAAGCATATGTAATTACACATATCTTCTAGTTGTTTACGAGTGCGCATACCAGTGAGAGGGTTTCCAAGAATCTGATTAGTTGGATGGTCTTTAACAGTCCTTAGTTCAGAGTTATTTTAACTTGATAAAGTATTTGGTTTATCAATTAGAAGAACTTCATCATTTTCTGAACTTGAGATAGGTGTATTCAAGTGATTATCAATAACTACATTAATGGACTCTTGGATTACACCAGTTCTCTTGTTAAGAACTTGATACACTCGACTATTCAGAGCATACCCTAAAAATATCCCTTCATCACTTTTGGTGTCAAACTTACCCAGATTTTCTCGGTCACGTAAAATGTAGCACTTGCTGTCAAAAACTCGAAAGTATTTGACAGTAGGCTTCTTATCAAACCACATTTCATAAGTCGTTTTATCATTTGTTTTTCTAGTGTAAACGCGATTAATTATATAACAAGCAGTATTTACGGCTTCGGCCCAAAGATTTTTAAGGAGCTTCATACTATTTAACATTACATTTGTCATTTCTTGAAGCACTCTATTTTTTCTTTCTACTATACCATTTTGTTGTGGTGTTTTGGGTGTAGAAAATTCATGTGATATTCCCTGATCACAGCAAAATTTCTCAAAACCGCTATTTTCAAATATTGATCCATAATCACTACGGATCTTAGAGATTTGTGATTCTTTTTCTGTTTGGATATGTTTAAGTACCCTTTTTACTTCATCGAGAGTTTCAGATTTGTCTCTTAAGAAGGCTACCCAAGTGTACCTGGTAAAGTCATCCACAATTACCAGAATGTACTTCTTGCCACCTCGACTCTCCGTTCTAGTTGTTCCAATGAGATCTATGTAGAGAAGTTTGAGAGGTTTAGATGTGGCATTGGAGTTCACCTTTTTGTGAGTACTCCTGGTTTGTTTGCCAATCTGGCATTCGCCACATATTTTTTTTACTTTCTGTATTTTGGGTAAACCTCTTACTAACTCTCTTTTGCTCAATCTATACAAGTTGCGATAGTGTACATGTCCGAGGCGCTTATGCCATAATTGGTTTCATCAGTATGGACCATGTAGCGCGATAGATTAGATGAACTTGAATCACTCATAATGTCGCAGTTTTCAGAAGTTCTGCGACCAGTTAATATTACAGAACCATTTTTATTTAAAATTTCGCACCCTTGGTTAGTAAATTTTACACTATGATTATTAGCACATATTTGAGAGATGCTTAATAGATTGTGTTTTAACCCTTCTGCATATAAAACATTCTCAAATAAAGGGAGGTTAAAGAGTTGAACCGTACCTTGGCAAACAATTCTGCAGTTGCTACCATCACTGAATGTGACTGAACCATCAGTCATGTCTTTAAGATTGGTGAACAGACCTTTGTCACATGTCATGTGTCTCGAGCATCCACTGTTTAGGTACCACTTTGAATGGGTCGAAGCTTTGAAAGCGGTGTGAGCAACCAATCAAGTAACCTTAGGAACCCATTTCATTACAGTTTTGGGTTTAGGACTATAGTTGGTCTTCTTATGTTTATAGTTGTTATAGGACCGACACACTTAGTTAGATTTTAAGGGCTCCTTAAGTAAGTCAACAATTTTTTCAGCTAAAGGATTATGATTCTGATTTTTATGGTTGATATGGTTGCTTTTAGGTCTTAAGTTTTTAAAAGTCTTAGCATATTTAGAATAATTTTGATTTAGACTTTTTCCTTTTGAGTTAGAAGACTCTCCTTTCACAAATAGGAGTGAAGTATTCTTGTGTTTGGGAGGAATACTTTTGTCGTAGCCCAATCCAGATCGATCACCACATTTTCTGGATCTGGATAAGAGTTTTTCTAACTTAGGATCACCTTGGGCATACATCCATGTGTCTTTTAAACTCAAAAGTGAAGAGACTTCTAGTTTTAGCTTTTCATTTTCAGATTTTAGATTTTCAACAAGGGAGGTTTTGAAATCTAAATCGCATTTAGTTTTTTCAAAACAATCTGAAACGTGTGATTTTTCTAAGACTAGATTATCAAATTTTTCTTTAAGTTTTGAAAATTTTTCTTTTTGAAGTTTTAGTTTTACAGCAATTTTGCAACTTTCCTTGTATAGGGTATTATAAGCATCTTGAAGATCTTCTTCATTTTCATGATCACCATTCAGATTTTCTTCTCTGGTTGAATCATCGTTATCAGAAAAAGTGAACTTGGCTAGAGTTATAAGGGCTTTAACATCATTACCCGACTCGGTTTCAGAATCTTCTGACTTAGAAGAAGCTTCAGAGCAGGAAGATTCATCCCATGTAGCTAACATACCTTTCTTTTTCGGTTTGTCCTTTTTAGGACATTTGTTCGCTAGATGCCCATATTCATGGCAGTTGTAACATTCACTGTCTTTTAAAGATTTCCAAGTTTTAGATCTAAATCTTTTCTTTTCATTAGGTTTTTACAAATCAACCCTCTTTTTACTTTTGAAAATCTTATAAAACTTTTTAGCCAAAAGGGCCATATCATCTTCAGAATTTTCTAAATCAGAATTGTTATTTTCTTGAGAAATAATTTTAAAAGATTTAAGGGCGATAGATTTACCTTTAGGAGCTTTAATGTTTAACTCATAGGTCTGTAAAGAACCAACTAATTCTTCTACCCTCATATTATCCGTATCACGAAGTTCCTGGATCGCAGTCACCTTTGAATTGAACCGTTCAGGCAGTGAGCGTAGTATCTTTGCACAGACTTTACTTCCTGGGATTCTATCACCAAGACCCCACATAGAGTTGACAATGTCATTCAATCTTGTATAGAAGTCCATGAAAGTTTCATTTTCTTCCATACTTATTTCTTCAAATTTGGTTGTGAGGATTTGGACTTTAGATTTCTTGACAATTGTTGTTCCCTCGTGTGTCATTTATAAAATATCTCAGGCTTGCTTTGCAGTATCACAGGATATAATTCTTTTGAATTCATCCGGTGATAGTGCGTAAGTAATTGCATTTAGAGCCTTTGCATTGGCACTACTCTCACTTTTCTGAAGAGCGGACCAAGAAAAATAAGGTGACTCTTATCGTTTTAGATCCATCAGTGCCAGTTACTTCAATGGTAGGAGGGGTCCAATTGGTCACTGTGGCTTGTCACACACTCTCATCCATGGATTTCAAGAAAATCCTCATTCTGGCTTTCCAATAGGCGTAATTGGAGCCATCAAATGGTGGAGGCGTAGTGAGTGAAAGGCTATCAAAATTTGGCATCTTAAAAAGCTCAGATCGATTAGCTCAGGAAATAAATCCAAAAAAAATAAAGCGACTTATTAGGCTCTGATACCACTTGAAAAGGCCGAGCTAAGAATCCTAGAGGGGGGGGGGGGTGAATAGGACTATGCCAAATTAAAAATTAAATGCGGAATTTAAACAAATATAAATAAAGATAGCAATTAAACAATCCCACAATACAGAAATGAATAACAACCTCAATTCTACAAGTATTGAGAGGTTGATACAGATGTTGTTCTAAGGACAACCTTACACCAAAAGCCAATGGCTTATGGTAGGACAACCTGATTCCTAGAACGGTCTGTGTATCAAAATCTCAAACCGATACAGAGGAATAAAGAAAAGAATAGCAAAGAAAGTAACTAAGCTATTACAGTATTCCAAACATACATAAAAAGATTACAACATTCTTCACAAATGCGTAAAGGGAAATTACAACATCTACACAATGCCACAATTAAATAACCATCACAAGACTAGAAGTTATAGTGATTCGCTTGTGTGTACACCAACTGTTTAGAAAAACATCCACACAACTACTCCACTCCTAATATCCTCACACAGTGGATATTAGCGTTCACTATGAAATAGGTTTTTCAAGGTTCACCTAAAACCTTCACAATTGTGTCTTTTAAGTGGGCTTACACAATTCAAAAACCCCACACTCTAAGTTTTCTGGATCACCTCAAATAAACCAAAAGAAAAAGATTTTTCTTGCACAATCTCAAAGAAACCAAAAGAATAGATTTACAAAACTGTAAAATACTTATCTGGATATTCTCCTTTGTTGCAACCCAGTAGAACCAATTCGGAGTATAAGTTCAATTGTAGATATTCAATGTTCACACTCACTTATGAAATGGTTCTAAGTTCTAAATGAATTTTAGATTAAATCACTTTGGGCTAGCTTGATTTGATTTTGATTCCAAGAAATGGGAAAATTTCAATCCCTTCTTCAAATAAGATTGGAATGTAGAATACAAAATCAAATGCAAAAAGCTAATTAAAAATAATATTAAATGAGCATTAAATAGCTAAGAAACTTCTTAAGGGCCACAGTACTTTCCAATCAAGCTAATATTTTTGTTTTCACTTCATCTATCTCTTTGTTAACTGATGGATAGGTTGGATCTCAAAATACATCACGGCGGGTCCTATAAATGTTTTAACGGTGGGTGTGGTTGCTCTCATGGTTTTCTGTGGTGGGCCCTATAGGATTTTAACGATGGAAATCATTATCTCCACTACTAGTTGTAGTATGGTCCAGATGCTCTTTCAATATGATTCTTTTTTTTTGGGAATGTGTGCGGCCCATTGATGCGGCCCACTTGATGTTTATGAGGCTCATTGGTGCGGCCCGTTGATGCGGCCCACTTAATGTATATGAGGCCCATTGCTGCGGCCCGTTGATGCGGCCCACTTGATGTTTATCGGCCCATTGGTATGACCCGTTGATGCGGCCCACTTAACATTTATGAAGCCCATTGGTGCGGCCCATATAATGCGGCCCATTGTGACGTGTATTAGGCCCATGTGATGCGACCCATTGTGATGTGTATAAGGCTCATGCAATGCAGCCCACTTGATATAATGCGGCCTTCGATGAGACCTGATGTGATGAATTAGAGGCCCATATGATGAGGCCCGATGTGTTATATATGTGTGGCCCATGTGTGAGGCCGATGCGATGTATACGTGGCCCATGTGTGAGGCCCGATGTCATATATATGAGGCCCATATGGTGAGGCCCATGGTGATGTATATTAGGCCCTTGTGTGAGGCCATGGGTCCGCTATACGTTTGGCTCTCTGTGGACAACTCCTTGGGAGCAATGTTGGTTAAATGTCCACATTGATGGGCAATGATGGTTAAATGTCCACATTGTGACCTTCCCTTAGGCCTTGTTAGGCACATTCTCATCGATATTGATTATTGAGGTCAATTATCGATGCCGATTATCGATGCTGATTATCGATGCCAATTATCAAGGCCGATTATCGATGTTGATTATCGATGTCGATTATCGATGTTGTATCGGTGCCGATTATTGATGCTGATTATCGGTACCGATTATCGAGGCCGATGCTGATTATCAAGGCCGATTATCGATGTCGTTTATCGATACCGATTATGATTATATGACAACATTGCATCATGATACATGCCCATACGCATCATCTGCATATTTGTTATGAGATGTGGTTGACTATTACATATGCCGCAGGGCAGGTTGTTTATGGGACTCCCTGATAGGCGAAGTTGTCCCACATGACCGCACGGTATGCACAGGATTGATGCATGATTGGACTGTGTGAGTCATGCATCTCTCATTTTGGGATATGACTATTGTACGCCCTAGCGACATCAGGGTCGTGGCCTCCACAGTCATATCGTGGATGGCCAAATGGGACACTATAAATCTTTTCTACTTGGGGTGTCATAGATGTCTCTGAGTGAAAGTCCCTAAACCTTCATGGCCAGGAGACGCTCCAACATCTAAATCGAGTGGATACATGAGCACCCGAGTGTCGAATACCAGTAGGCTACGTCTCCCACTATGTCGTGGTCGTTTAGAAGGGGTGTAGCCTTACCAGCCCGAGGGTAGGGGGCATAGCTAGGTTGAGTTTGACCTGCTCGTAAATGGGTCCACTATCGATGTGCCGGGTAGATATTTGTTGATTACTAGCTAGACGGATAGTGAGGTCTCTTCCACTTGCATGGTTGCGCGTCTAATGGGCGGCGATCGCGTATAAAGTGTACTAGACCCCGGTGATGATCTCAGAGATGTACAGTACTGATATGTGAACTTATCGAGCGGGAGTTGTATACTAAGCATTTTACTCATTCATTCATTCATTCACTATCCACTCGACCCGGTGGTGTGCAACTAATTGATATGTGTACCTTCGCAATGGCCAAGATTTCGGTTAGGGCGCGCTACCAACCTGAGGTCAGGAGTTTACCACATTGAGTTTATCTATCCAAATTTAGGTATGGGACTGGTTTGGATAGAAGTCCCTTGTAATGGACCCCGTAGCCTGCGATACTACGTACTATCATCCCGACTTCACACTCCATCTTGGTCATTTCATTCTCATCACATAATGCATTACATCCGCGGCATATAGTATTCTGTGTTGCTCTGTTTCTACTTTTATATGGCCTAGATGAGGTTGACGGTATTCGTGGACTTATCAGGATTTGCATTTAGATTTGCATCCTTAGTATATGATATTGGGCTTACTATGTCCCGCATTACATAACTGATCTACATTGCTTCCTCAGTATATGATATTGGCTTATTATGTTTTAGCATTGCATAGCCTGGATAAGGCTGATGATATTTATGGACTTACCTACATGTTTCCGCATTGCTCTGATATTGCATACTTGACAATTACCTTAAACCCACACTTGCACCACCCTCTAAGCTTTCTTTAAGCTTATGCACGATAGATGCGTTAGGTGGCGTTAGATCGCTATAGCGTTGAGCTTGGAGCGTGCAGCTATCTTTTGGAGCTTTGATTATTGATATATATGTATTTCCCTTTCAGCACTGTATTCAAATGTTTATATTAGTGGATATATGATGATGATGTTGCCTTTGTGATTTAGGTAAACTTGTGGTTATGCTTATTACGAGTTAAATGTACATTTGAAATTTCTCCTTATATGATCTCAGGATCAGAATCTGGCATATGGACGCTGGGAGCCGAGAATGGGGTACTGCGGAGGCTGTCAGCACCGAATTTGGTGATCGGGAATTTTGTGAGCCCGTTTTCCAAGTTTGGGGCGTGACAATTATGGTGGAATCTCTTGAATGCAAAACCTTGAAATCACTCTGTCTCTTAATGATACACATTCATTAGAGTAGATTCCACCAAATACCTTGACCCAAACCCAGCTACTATTGGAGCGTCTACAAGTGTTGCGGTTCAAGGGAGCTGAAGATCCTTCGCCATCAAGGGAGATCTTCTTCATCATGTGCTGAATGGGGCTTACCTACTTACAAGTCTTTAAGAGTCCACAAAATCTGAGGATCTTTCCTTGTGTAGGATTGATCTTCAGGTTGTGTTTCACAATCCTACCAAGACCTTTACAGGCCTCCGACGGGAGAATATGTATAGAGTCCTTGTGTAAGATCTATTGTGCCTTGTGTAGGCATGTTTGTTTGCCTTGTGTAGGCATGTTTGGTTGCCTTGTGTAGGCATTGATTGCCTTGTGTAGGCATGTTGATTGCCTTTGGTAGGCAATTCCTTGTGTAGGATATATTTGTCTTGTGTAGATAGTACCCTGTGTAGGTTTTGAAGGTTTGTCGTTAACCTAATTTAAAACCATGAGATAGTGAAATTTGGCACACTCTAGGGTAGAGTGCGTCAGCCGGGAGTGGAGTAGGCACGTAGCCGAACCATTATACATCGATCTGTTTGTGTTGATTCTTGCATATTTAGATCGATGGCTTGATATGTTTAAATATGCAATATCTGTCTTCTTATTAATTTAGATTTTTAATATATTTTTTAACCATGAATGTGAATGATTTTCTAATAATCTTACTAAACTAATTTGGATTAGTAAACATTACAAGTCAGTAAGATTAGAATTCTTAAAAAGTCCTATTCACCCCCCTCTAGGACACTTTGCCTAATTCCATACTTCTACTATAGCGGTATCACCATAATTTCAATTGGTATCAGAGCGAGGTTCCTCTTGAAGGGTTTAATCACCTAGAGGAAGATCTTAACTGAAGTTAGAATTATGGGCAAAGGAGATGGACCATTAGTCTCACGACCTCCCATCTTTAATGGTCTAAATTATGCATATTGTGAAGACAAGATACCATCTCCAAAGAAAATTGTAACCAAATGGGTAATAAAGAATAAGAACAACTGTCTTATAATTCATACCGCTCTCAAAGCAGGTAGTTGTTCTAAGTGGTATCTTGATAGCGGTTGCTCCAGACACATGACAGGTGATCAGACCCATTTCTGTAATTATTCAGAATTTGATGGTAGGTTGGTTACATTTGGAGATGGGAGATCTGCTAAGATAATTCGGCAAGGAACAATAGTTGGCCTTAGATTGCCCAAGATTGAAGATGTTCTTTATGTAGAAGGATTAGAACATAATCTTCTGAGTATTTCCCAAATCTGTGATAAAGAACACATGATCACTTTCTCCAGAGATGTGTGCAAGATCTTAGACCCTATAAGAAAATTCATTATGAAAGGTCTTCACACAAGTGACAACTGCTACATAATTGAAAGTAGCGGAGAGAATGTCATATCTACAAGATGCCACATGGCAGTAAATAATGAAAGCAAATTATGGCACCAAAGACTTGGACATGCCCACTACCGGAACTTGGCAAAGCTAAGCTCAAGAAAATTGGTGAGAGGTCTACCCAAGATTCAAAAGAAGAGAAGATTGTTTGCGGTGATTGTCTCAAAGGCAAACAGATAAAAGTTGGACATAAAAAGACAACCACTATAGTAACTTCCAAACCACTTGACTGGTTGCATATGGATCTTGTGGGTCCCACCAAAGTTTAGAACTATAGTAGAAAAAGATATTTTTTGGTAGTGGTAGATGATTACTCCAGATACACATGGGTCACTTTTCTTAAGAAAAAATCTGATGCATTTGATGAATTCCAGATTATGTCAAAACGACTCCAAAATGAGAAAGGATATTGCATAAATCGTATAAGGAGTGATTACGGTGGGGAATTTAAAAATGATCGATTCCAAAAGTATTGTGATGCAAATGGAATACGACATGAATTTTCAACCCCAAAAACACCACAACAAAATGGAGTGGTTGAAAGAAAGAACCGGGTATTGGAGGAAATGGGCTCGGTTATGCTAAATAGCAAGGACATGGCTAAAAGCTTTTGGGCCGAAGCTATCAATACCGCCTGCTAAATAATCAATAGGGTGTATCTGAGAGCAAGATTAAATAAAACATCGTATGAGTTGTGGTATGGGAAGGAACCCAGTGTGAAATACTTTCGTGTCTTCGGTAACAAATGTTACATTCTTAAAGACAGAGAGCAACGAGGTAAATTTGACTCTAAAAGTGACGTCGACATTTTCCTCGGATATTCCCTAAATAGTTGTGCTTATAGAGTGTATAATTTAAGGACTCTTACTATACAAGAATCTGTCAATGTGGTTGTTGATGACCAACCACATGACAAAAATAGTCCTTCAACTGATATAGAGGATGATGGATTCATGCATAATAGGTAAATCTGATAACAAATCCATCTCCCCTACTGATCCTCAGTCGTTGAACAACACTCCATTCATTAAGGATCATCCTCTCAATCAAATCATTAGAGATCCTATAACAATGTTAACTTGAGGGTATTAATAGTCATCTCTGCTTCACTTCAAAGATTGAGCCCAAAAATGTTATAGAAGCTCTCCAAGATGAATACTGGATTGCGGCTATGCAAGATGAGCTACAACAATTTATGAGAAATGAGGTATGGCAATTTGTTTCCAGACCACTTGATACAAATATCATCGGAACCAAATGGATCTTCAAGAACAAATCAGATGAATCTGGGAATGTGGTAAGAAATAAGGCAAGACTTGTGGCGCAAGGATATTCACAAATAGAGGGCATCGATTTTAATGAAACTTTTGCCCCAGTAGCACGTCTTGAGTCTATAAGGATTCTCATGTCTATTGCTTGCGCTTTATGATTCAAATTATTTCAAAAGGACGTGAAAAGCGCCTTTCTCAATGGTGTACCTGAGGAAGAGGTATATGTTGAACAACTGAAGGGATTCTTAAATCCCAAGTATCCTCATCATATATATCTATTGAGCAAAGCGCTTTATGGTCTTAAACAAGCACCCCGTGCATGGTATGAGCGACTTACATAATTTTTACTAGACCACCATTTTTGTCGGGGAAGTGTTGATAAAACATTATTTACGCAAAAGACAAAGAACTCATTACTCATTGCCCAGATTTATGTGGATGACATAGTCTTTGGATCCACTTGTGAAGATGTTGCTCATAATTTTGCTAACTTAATGAAATCCGAATATGAAATGAGCATGGTTGGTGAGTTGAATTTCCTTTCTGGGGCTACAAGTGAAGCAAATGCATAATGGGATATTTGTATGTCAGTCCAAATACGCAAAAGATCTAGTCAAAAGACTTGGACTTGAATCTGGACATACTCATCATACTCCCATGCGCACCACACTCAAACTTTCCAAAGATGTCAATGGCGGGAGTGTGGATCAACACTTGTACCGAAGTATGATAGGTAACTTACTATACCTAACTGCAAGTCGGCCGGATATAGCTTTTAGTGTTGGTGCATGTGCACGATTTCAGGCCGATCCAAAAGAATCTCATCTATCCGCGGTTAAAAGGATTAGCATATATGTCGCTGGAACTACCACCTTCGGCTTATGGTACCCAGTCGATACATCCACTATCATTGCCAGGTATTCTGATGCCGATTGGGCTGGAAATATGACGATCGCAAATAAACCAGTGGTGGTTGTTTTTATATCGGCAACTATCTTGTATCATGGCAAAACAAAAAACAAAACTCAATATCTTTGTCCACTGCTGAGCCCGAATACATAGTAACTAGTAGTTGTTATGCACAACTTCTTTGGATGAAACAAATGTTGCAGGTTATGGGATTGAACAATCCACAATGACACTTTTTTATGATAACACTAGTGCCATTAATATTTATAAAAATCCAGTCCAACATTCAAGAACAAAGCACATTGACATTCAACACCATTTTATACGAGAACTTGTCGAAGACAAAATTATTATGTTGGATCATGTGCCTACCGAGCGCCAACTTGCCGATATCTTAACAAAGCCTCTGGATGCCAATAGATTTGAAGACCTCTAAAAATCTATTGGAATATGTGCAATCTAATATCGTCTATGGTCTATGAACGTCTAATGCTATATTTGAGGACTTTGGGCCTTCAAAATTCTTTTTGAACATAAACATAGGATATGTTTATAATTTTACAAATTTTGATGAGAATGCAAAGCTAGTAAGAATAATCTTATATTCATTCTCTTTATCCAGTCGAATCATGCAGTGAACTCTTAAGTTTATCAATTCGATGGAACATTCGATGACATCGACCATACCTTGAGTCATCGAAGTACATGAAGAAACTGAAGTGTCAAAAACGATTTCAATGACATCGAACACTCCGGTCGATGACGTCGAAATTTTAACTTCGATGACATCGAATCACGTTCGATGTCATCGAAGAACCTCGAGTTATTAAAAGTTTGGACGAGCGCGAAAACCACATTTTTTTGGGCGTTTTGTTTGTCTTCCTCACTCCTTACGTTTGGTGGTGTTGTGATGCTTGTCTTATGCTCAATCAGCTCTGATCTTGGTAAATATTCCATCTCTTCGTCTCATTTTCATCGATAGGTTGATTGTTGGGTGTCTTTCCTCATAGGATTCCTGTTATTTTGCATACAAATTTCTGTCTTATTTTCTTCAAATGGCTAAAGATAAAGGTCAGGCTCTTACACATGGTGAGTCATCCAAATGCAAGAAAACCAAGAGACACATGCCTATCTTCATCTCATCTCCTTCTTCTGACTCATCTTCGGACATAGAACCAGTGATTGAGCTGAATGTCCTTAGTACATGTATCGAACCCTTTGGGGTTGATCATCTTCTAGGGATGAATGGATGGTACAATATTGTCAATTTGGGTGGCAAGTTTCATTATGACATCATACATCAGTTTTTAAACTCTTGCCACGCTGTTAACCCTGATCCCCCATCCATCAGTATCACGTTCATGAACTAGACCAAGCACGTCACTCCTATGTTGTTAGGTCGTCTCTTGGGACTGGAAGTTACTCGTATCCCAGTGACTAACACAATCTAAACTCACTAGGAGTTTGGGGAGAAGTGACTCGAGCTATGTGCAGTGGATCGACGATATCTAAAAATGAGAGAAACTTTCTCCATGCTGAGTATCTAGACCCCACATTCAAAATACTTCAAAACATCTTTAGTACAAATGTCTATCCCTGTGAGGTTACTAGCAATGAGCTCTCTCCTGTGTACTCAACATTTTATATGACGTCCATCGAGGGATTCAAGTGTCTACCTGCTCTTCTCCTACAACAGTTAATTCGTGTTGTCAAAGGAGAGCATCTTGCAACACTTCCATTTCCGTGTCTTATGTCCAAGATCTCAAGATTTGTTAGACTGCCGCCTTCGTTTGATTCCCAGTACCCTTGTGCTTGGTTCAATCACGAAACCATACATAGTCTGAATGTGACTGGAAACATATATCCAGCTAGTCCAATTGGTCAGACCTCAGACGAGGGAAATGCTCAGCACAGTCCGGTACCAACTCCCAGAGACTCCACTCGTACCCCTATGCCTCTGTACAGTCCAGACTCTGTCAGCACGCATAAGTTTTTTCAATAGGATGATCTCGCCAGACATCTTCTCAACAATCAATTATCAGATATGGCGGATCAACTTGGGTAATGTGAAACCCGACTCTCTGGAATTGAGCAGATGGTGACAACTTTGCAACATACAGTGTAGCAAATCCTTGATATATTAACCTGCCTTCGTGCCGATGCAAGTTCTCCTGCTCCATAGCAGATCTTTCTTTTCATCACATACATATGTTGATTGATTGTGCTTAAGGCATAGATATCTTTTTGGATGCCTAAGTATGTGTGTAAGTATATGATGATCACTAATTTTTTTGGGGGTGTACATGTATATGTGTGGTGGATGATAGTGCCCATGGATGGGCTAAATGTTTTTTTTTTTTTTTGATTTTGTTTTTTGGAGATTTCTTGGAATACTTTGTTCATGCCAAGCTTGGGCACTTATTTTCTAATGCTATATATCATGCACTGCCTATGTCTGGTATTCAAATTGATCTTTTCTATATTGTTTCTTCTATGTGATTTACATACTTGGCATATGTTCTATATTTTGTGCACTTGTCTACTAACCCTTTGCCAATGACTGACAAAAAGGAGGAGAACAATCCCACCATTCTGTTTCTATGGTTGTATGTCTAAAAATGAATGGTGATGCAGGATGATAGGGGGAGCATCAGCTCAAGCAATACAGTGTGTACTTGTTTAGTTTTAGAATACAAATGTAAAATTGAGTAATGAAGTTGTACACACAATTTAGGTTGTTGTTCCAAGTATTATAGGTGGGTTTATAGGTGTTTTGTCACGTAATTGACAAATGGGGAGATTGAAAATGCCTTTGTTTGTCAATTAATGTGAAGGTTGAGTCAGTTGGTACAGTGAGCCCCATATGAAAAGACTACAAGATGCAGACTCAATATACTGGATCAAGAGCTTTAACGGTCAATTAAACCTCACATCCCATGACCAAAACACCTCAGGTAAATAATACTCGTTAAAAAACACTCTAATCTATTCAAAAACTAACAAGGAAAACATGTTTTATAGATTAGGTGATAGAAAACTAAGTTGGAAATTTAAATGAAAATCATATCAGTTTTCTACCTCCTTCGAGTCATCGAACACTATTCGATGACATTGAACACTGTTCGATGACATCGAAATAGACTCAATGACATCGAAAAGGTGTCTTCGAATGTACAGCGATCTCAAAGCAGAAAAACATCAAACATTCGATGAATCGAGACTACGTTCGATGACATCGAACGGCAACCTTAGATGACATCAAAGGTGTTTCGATGACATCGAAAGGGACCTTCAGATGTCAAGCAATCTTAGAAGGAAAAGCACTTAAAAGATCAATGAATCGAATTACTGATTCGATGTCATCGAAATTCAAATTTTGATGACATCGAACAGTGACATGAAAATATCCAGGAAGCTCTGAAGAAAAATCACTTAAAAGGCCGAGGAATCGAACTCGATTCGATGACATCGAAATTCAAATTTCGATGACATTGAGTTTAGTTAAAAAACCGTCCAGCAAGCTTTAGCAATTTTTCATCAAAAATCCCGAGTCATCGAACTACCCCTTAATGACATCAAAGGTGGCCTTCGATGACATCGAAACTGATTCGATGACATCGAATGCAGGATGATTCTGCCCATTTTATTCTGTTAGGAATTTTGTCCATATATCTGAAAGTTTACTTTCTTAGTTCGCATTGAGAAAAAGAGAGAGTTCCAAGAGGGTTACTTCTTACCTACCACCATTAATCATTTTTCTCATGGAAGTTCATCGCCCAACCCCTTCTTAATCATTTAATACTCAATGGATTGGATTGGAGTATGAACTTCACCATTCAAGGATCCTCTAGCAACTTACTAAGTGGCAAGTCATTATGCTGGAATCTCTTGAATGGAAAACCCTGAAATCACTGTCTCTTAATGATACACATTCATTAGAGTAGATTCCACCAAATACCTTGACCCAAACCAAGCTACTATTGGAGCATCTACAAGTGTTGCGGTTCAAGGGAGCCGAAGATCCTTCGCCATCAAGGAGATCTTCTTCATCATGTGCTGAACGGGGCTCACCTACTTACAAGTAAGTCTTTAAGAGTCCACATGTAACACCCTGACTTTCAGGACCCAAGTATATGACTCGTTTCCCAAAAACTCGAGTGTTAACCTTAAAAGATGGTCAAACTCGAGTATACATTTTTTTCATTCATTTAGAGTAAGCAAATGAGCGTAGAGTGGACAAGTCAACATAAAGGAAAATTTCATTTACATTTGGAATATACAAGAAGCTGCCCATAATGACTTATACAAACCAATGCCCCCATTCTTACAATTACAAAATGAAATAATATTACATGTGAAATAAAGTAAATTACAACAATCTTAGGATGTGAGATCCTGTAGCAACTCTTAGTAATACAATCATGCATCCTTGTCAATTATAGCCTGCTTCTCGTCAATTTAAACATGAATGTCACCTGAGCCACCTGTGCTACCTGTACGGTTATATATTTGATGGATGAGTGGCCAACTCAGTATAAATTCCCTTCAAGATTACACACTGCCGCATAAGATAAGTATAGTTATAAAACAAAGCATACAAAATAATACATGATGCAGGTCTTGTTAGATGTATAGATGCGTGAATGCAATCATCGCCCCGGGGATGCTCATCCGTGCGGACAGTGGGCTCGTCGCCCATGCAATTATTGACTTGAGAAAATCATCCAGTCGGACAAATACGTACATCAAGTACAATAGCAATAAATGTTGGTCTGTGACATGTATGCATGATTAGCCAAACCATTATTAGTCCACTTATAATCAGCCGATTTAAATAAGCTCAGGGTCACTACGAGGACTCGTCACTAGTGTAGGCCGACAGCTCAGGCATAGGTCCCATATCACCATCCCCGGCTCATGAGACTACTATCTTAAGATGTTTAATGGAAACCCGTCGACTAGTGGCCAATCATATTACAGTATATGGGGCTTACCATTGCATGGTTGCACGGTATAAAACAATGAACCCATATAGGGAAAATACTAAAACAAAGCCACGTAAGGCCAATATCAAAACAAGCCACATAGGACAAATATCAAAATAAGCTACATAGGGTGAGTATCAAAACCATGCGATAAAAGACCATTCTTGAAAACCACTTAGACACAACAACCCTAGATGGTAGGCCCACATCAATGATTCATTTAGACCACCACTCAATAACCACTAAATCGAAGGTCCATTACAATCACCATCAATCGATTTACATCCCAAGTATGGGTGTACATTTATAAGTGGGGGTTCCCCCCTAATGTACCAGTTTAAATTCCAGAAACAATCCACAAGTAATCCACAAACATAAGGAAGTATGCAGGACAAACATTAAACATGTTATATAGCAATTCAATTCCAACAATTAACACATGTGATTATAAAATGAAGATATCAATTATCAATTTAAATTAAAATAAAAACTATCGCTTAAGCTAATGGGAAAATGGAAAGCTCAAGGGGAAGAATCATCACCTTATAATTTGAACCGTCTACCAGTGCTGCTAGAGTGCGTGTTTCCTTAGAATCAAACCCTATCATGAATCGTAAAGTTATACAGTTAGGTCCAAGCTTACACACTATTTAGGGTTAGGTTTTAACCTAGGGTTTAGATTACCTTGGTTTTAGGGTTTCACCCAAGAGTCTAGGTCTAGACTTAGACCTTAGGGTTTGTATTTGATTATTTTTAGGGTATAAAATTTGGTTTTCATCTTAGAGTTTAGTTAAATGCTTAGATTCTAGGATTTGAATGTTAATTGAAATATAATCACAACATCACCATTATCCTTAATGATA
Source organism: Magnolia officinalis (assembly GCA_021015155.1). Taxonomy (NCBI): domain Eukaryota; kingdom Viridiplantae; phylum Streptophyta; class Magnoliopsida; order Magnoliales; family Magnoliaceae; genus Magnolia; species Magnolia officinalis. The sequence goes on along the minus strand of JAJHSJ010000938.1, from coordinate 62,683 downwards.
TGATTAAGATTAGTTATGCGATGTTAATAATCCTTGCGATGTAGTAAATAGTATGATTTACTATCAATGATTGTACATAAGATTGATAAATAAAATACTAGAATTTAGTAACAGTGATCTTTATTTGTACTAACAACTATTCGCATGGACAACCTACTAACGATTAGGATCATAGCTTATGTTTTAGATTACTTAGGTCTAGGCTAGATTTAGGGTTTGGACTCTAATTTGTGTGGCCATTAATGATATTGTTAATGGCAATCATTGATAAATAAAAATTATAAAATGAATTTGTTATTAATTTTAGGAATATTACAATGGCTAATATTATATCAATTTATCTAATGACGCCCACGATGAATAATGATACTTATAATTTTCAAAACAATTATTAACATTAACAATGTACTTAATATTAGTTAACGTGGCCCTGATAATCATTGTGATGAACAAAAATAGTATGCTCTAACGTCAATAATAATATCTTAAGAATGACGAATAAAATACTAATAGTTTAATGATAATAACAATTTATATATATATATATATATATATATATATATATAACATATATCAATTAATATAAGTATGGACAATTACTAATGGTTAATCACATCTAACTTAAAAATTCTAAAATGATGTTAACAATGATAATTAAAGTAATTTAAATCTAGAAAGAAAATATAGACTCACCTTTGTCAACTTGGTGAGTTGACTCGGTTTGAAACCGAGTTGACTCCATCTCCTCTCTCTTTCCTTCTTCTTTCCCTCTCATCCTCTCATACTTCCTTTTCTTCTTTCTTTTCCCTTTGCTGGAAATTCAACATGGCTTTGAACCAGACGCGGCTCGAATCGTGACTCGACCGAGTCAAGCTGGTGCACCCACACGACAACAGCAATCTCTCTCTATTCCTTTCTCTCTTCTCTATTCTCCCCTCTCCTTTATTTCTTTCTTTCTTCTTCCATTTGCTTCACCTTTCTTTCTTTCTTTCTTTTTCTTCTTTTATTACAGGTGGGTCCAGCCAGCATGCCCTAAGCTCGTTGGCGAGTTGGGTGTCCTGGTGTGGCATGAATCCTACGGCGAGACAGCTGCCACTCTCTCCCTCACTTTCTCCTTCTCTCTTCTTTCTTCCTTCCTCCTTCCATTCCCTTTCTCATTTCTTTCTTTCTTCCAATCTCTGGCCAGAGGGAACTTTGTACCTGACCAGCAATCGCCTGATGGCCCGACGAATGCGATGGAGAAGAAAACCTGTCGTTAATGGCAGACCTTGCTGCATAGAGTTTTTCTTCAATTTTCTTCTACTGGACACTTCAGATTGGTCCACAAGAGCTTGTGAAGGTGATTGTTCGAAGCTTCATGGACATTTTCATGGTGGGTTCAAAGCTAGGAAGAAACGGCCAGTTCCTTCTCTTTCTTTAACAACAGACCCAATCCATGTGAATCAGCAATGGATGACTGGGATTTCGATTGTTTGGACAACCTAGATCACGCCAAACGCACCACACACGGATTGCCAACTTGTTGCACGGAGACAGGTTTCTGTTTTTGGAAAGCATGTGCTTTCAGGTCCTGCTTGTGTCGGTTCTCGTGTGCAGGTAGGTGCACTCTAGCAAATGAAACCACCTAGGGTTTGTTCAGAACCCTCCTCTGGCCACGATGAACGATTCAGATCCTTAGGATGGGGCCAGATGGTGGGCCATGGACGTTCCAAACGGACGTCCGTCTGTCCTATGTCGAAAACAGGGGGAGTGAGAGAAATCTCTCTGTTTTTGTAATTTGCGGGTGAGCGCCGGTCGGGTGGGCTGACACGTCTGATGCACAGCGGGTGTACACCAGCTGTGTACACGCGCCCCGCTAAGTGAGATCCACCGTGATGTTTGTGATGAATCCACTCCGTCCATCCCACTTGGTGGCCCTAACTAAGTCCCCTGACCATAAATCAGATAGTCCCGAAGCTCAGGTGGGCCTCATAGCTTGGTTTCGGTCTTATTTGCTGATTCCCATCAATTTGATGGTTGGATGATTCCGACACTGAACGCCAATGGTTAAAAAGGTCCAAGGGATCCTTTGTAAGACCTTTATAATAGATTACTAACCAAATACTAATATTAATATTAATTTTTATACTATTACTCTATCAAGAACTATTTATTATTATAATTCCATTTTATTATTATTAATTTTACTTTGTCATGTTGTGGGTCCCACTCTGTAGGTTAATAGGATTACCCATCTTATGATTTTATAATACTTAAGTATTAAAATTTATTATTATTGTTGTTGTTGTTATTCATTATATATGTTTTAAGATGTTTTTATGCACCATTTGGTTTCATTACTTAAGATTAGGATTGCCAAGTATACCAGTGGGTCACTCCATGTGATCATCTTATAACCCGTTGGTTGGATTGGGGGAATTAAGTGTCGAGGTGATCGGGATGCTTCTATGGTCCACTATGGATGGTCAAATGGCCAAGCATGCGATTAAATAGGCTCATGATCTAAACCGTTAGATGATCTCGAGATTCAATGGACGATTTTAAGGTCCTACAGCTAACTTGTTTTAAATCATCGATCAATGGGCTTGGATCAGTTCACACAACTAATTACTTGATGATATCGGGTCGTAAAAGTAATTACACAAAGTCTAATACTGAACCATTGAGTTGAATGGCCAATCCAAACATTTGAGTGGGGACTTCGCCTGACCAGTCATCATGGACTACTAGACAGTGGATTAGGTGATCCAGATTAGCCTTCAAACATGCTTAAATGTTAGTAGGCGTTCGCTAATGATCACATGATTAACGATCATGACATTCCATGGTCTACAATGGATGACTAGATGGTCGATCTTGCAATTGAACAGATGTATAATCTAAACCAAATGATTGATCTCGATGTTGATGGCATGATTGGCCTTATTTCATAGTCATGATGAAGGTTACTCATGTTGACTTAGGGCCAATGTAACATCCATATTCTAGACCATACCATTCAATAGACTTCCACGATCCTCTCCATCGAATTTTGGTGACCCACGACCTGTAACCGGCAATTGCGCACAAACCTAAGTCGCGTCCTGTATATCGGAGTCATCTCGACTTGAAACTTGTACCCTAGCGACCGCGTCATTGCCGCGGTTCCGACGCCGCATCTCTCACGCCGATGCGATACCGGGCCAGGAGATATGGGCCTGCATTTGCAATTCTGAGAGAATTTCTACCAAACATTATATCAATCCATCAATCAATTAAGTCAAGTACAACCCATACCCTACCCATCCCTCTCTCACCCAAAGTCAACCAAACCCATACCCATCTCTTACACACCCATCACTCACCCATCAGCCATCCCTTTTCATCCCATCACCCATCACTCTCCCTCTCTCTCATTTCTCTCTTCACTCCCAAGCAACCAAAGGGGTGGGAACGTCCAAGCTCCCCAAGAGAGAGCTAAGAGTGTGGCCCACCTTCCTACCCCCTAATCTCCCATTCTAGCCATCCAACTTTCATCAACTTCCATTAAAGAAGGAGCTTAGGAGCCAAGGAGTCCAAGGAGCTAAAGAAGAAGGCCAATCAGTGGGTGATCCACCGTTGATTTTCAATTTGATGACCCACTTGTGATGGGACCAAATTTGATGTATGTGTTGTAATCATATGAGGGGCCCATAGTGGCGGGGTCCCTCCACTACACGTCTCTCTCTCTCTCTCTCTCTCTCTCTCTCTCTCTCTCTCTCTCTCTCTCTCTCTCTCCATCTCTCTTTACCATCTTATGGCCTACCAATGACGTATGTATTTTATCCACGCCGTCCACCCAAGTGGGACCCACCATGTTGGCGTTGTATCCAACGTCCAGCCCCGTCTAACGGTCCCACCTTGCTATCCGTATGGACTGACCTGGACGGAGGTGAATCACAAATATCAGCTTTGTTTCAATCCATGGTGGGCCATACATGTGGACCACTAGATGTATGAGTTTCATCCCTGCCATCCACCCACCATCCACGTGGCATGTGGGAAGCAGATTGGATGGTGTATCTCACAACAGCTACATAGCTGATGTGATTGACGTCAGCAAGTTATGGGGGTCTGATCCTGACCGTCCAGGTCATGGGTCCCCACCATGATGTTGTGTGGCATCCACACCGTCCAGGAATTGAGGACGGTGGGACCCACTAGACGTGTGTTTCATTAACACTATCCACCTATGTGTGGCACACCTCAATGTATATATTATATATATAATATATATTAATATAATAAAATATTATGGTGGGTCCCACCTACCGTTGTAGTGGATTGGTTGGTCTACCGCACACCAGCTATATAGTTGTTGTGTGCAACATGGTTTGATCCACACCGCCTATCTATGTGACCCACCTTAATGATGTATTGTATATCCTCACCATCCAATCACTAGATGGTGGGAAGAGGATCGGTAGGTGTACCTCACTCCAGTTACATAACTGCTATATGATTAGTGGGACTGATCATGTGGTACGTATTATCCACACCATGCATCTGTGGGTCACACATGATATATATGTGTTTTATCATGCTGCAGAGCAGCCGTGGAACCCACGCACGTGTGGACTCCACATGATGCATGTGTTTATCAATGTCATCCATCTATTTTACATTAGTGTTGTCCACCTATTTTACAATTCCCACCATCCAAATGGTTTGACGGTGGTGCACACCGTGATGTATATGTTATATGCAATTGTATACCAGGTGGACCACACTGCAAAAATAAGTGGAGATTGAACGCCCACCCTTGAAACTGTTTGGGGTCACAGAAGTCCTAGATCAATATGAAATTGTTTTCCCTCTTAATTCAGGCCTTTGTGACCTTATGAACAGATTGGTCAGAAAATAAATGTTGTGATGGGCCCTGTGCATTGTTTAACAGTGAAAATCATTATCTCCACTGTTATTTGTGGTATGGTCCAGATGATCTCTCGATATGTTCACTTTTGAGTAATACTCTAAAATGATCTCTAAAAATAGACGTATGGTGTAAATATGTGGCCCATTGTGATTGTCTCAGGCCCGTTGTGATTGTATGAGACCCCTTGTGATTGTATATGAGGCCCATGTGATGCAGCCCATTGTGATGTGTATTAGGCTCATGTAATACGGCCTATCGTAATATATATGAGGCCCATGGGATGTGGTCCATTGTGATGCATTTGAGGCCCAATGTGATATATATGTGGCCCGTGAGTGAGGCCCATTGTGATGTATATTAGGTCCTTGTAAGAGGCCCATTGTGATGTATATTAGGCCCGTGTGAGAAACCCCATTGTGATGTAGTTGAGGCCCATGGGACGTGGCCCATTATGATGTATTTGAGGCCCAGGTATAAGGTCCATTATAATGTATTTGAGACCCATGGATGTGACCATTGTGATGTATATGAGGCCTATGTGATGCGACCCACTTGATGTATATGAGACCTATTGTTGTGGCCCATTGCTATGTATATAGGGTCCGTGAGATGTGACCCATTGTGATGTATATTCGGCCCATGTAATGAGGACCATTGTGATGTATATTGGGCCCATGAGTGAGGCTCGATGTGATGCATATGAGGCCTGTGTGAGCGGTCCATTGTGATGTATATTATGGCCCATGTGCCTAGGCCGATTGTGATGTACATGCGGCCCATGAGAAAGGCCCGATGTGTTGTATATGAGGTCTACACGATGAGGCCCGATGTGTTGTATATGAAGCCCATGAGATGAGGCCCATTGTGATATGTGAGGCCCTTGTGTGAGGCCATGGGCCCCATTATATGTTTAGCCCTATGTGGCCACTCATTGGGAGCAATGTTAGTTAAATGTCCACATTAATAGACAATGATGGTTAAATGTTCACATTGTGACCTTCTCTTAGGCCCTTTGTTAGGCTGATTGTCGAGGCCGATTATCGAGACTGATTGTCGAGGCCGATTGTCGAGGTCGGATATCGAGGCCGATTATCAAGGCTGATTGTTGAGGCTGGTTATTGATACCGATTATGAGTATGTGATAGCTTAGCATCATGATACATACCCATACGCATCATCTGCATGTTTGTTATGAGATGCGATTGACCATTGCATATGTCATAGTGCAGGTGGTTTATGAGACTCCCTGATAAGTAGAGTTGTCCCACAAGAGCGCACGGTATGAGTAGGATTGATGCATGATTAGACTGCATGATTCCTACATCTTGCATTGTGTAATTGTGATTACTGTACGCCCTAGTAACATCAGGGCTATGGCCTCCACAGGCATGTCGTGAATGGCCAGATAGGACACCGAAAATGTTTGGTTCGAGCATCTGGGAACTTTGGATGTCCGTGGGTGAAAGTCCCTAAACCTCCGTGGCCAAGAGATACCCAACGTCTCGACCGAGTGGATACATGAGTGCCTAAGTACCGAATACCAGTAGGTCGCGTCTCTCACTGTGGCGTGGTCGGTTGGGAGGGGGTGTGGCCTTATCCGTCTGAGTGAGGGGGTTGTAAGCTAGGCTGAACTTGACCAGCTCCCAAATGGGTCCGCTATCGATAAGTCGGGTAGGCATTGATATATGCTAGCAGGCAGAAGTAGTGAGGTCTTTTCCACTCGCTAAGCTACGCGGCGGCCGGGGCGGTAACCAGCTTGGAGTTGTACTAGACCCCGGTGATGATCCCAGAGATGTACAGTACTGATTGGTGGAGCAGGAGTTGTATACTCAGCATTTTACTCATTCATTCATTCATTCATTATCCACTCGAGTTGGTGGTACGCAATCAAGTCATCGTGTGTACCTTCGCAGTGGCCAGGATTTCGATTGGGGCGCATGACCAACCTGAGATTAGGAGTTTACCACATTGAGTCTATCTATCCAAATTAGGTATGGGACTAGTTTGGATAGAAGTCCCTTGTGATGGACCTCGTAGCCTGCGATACTATGTACTATCATCCCGACTTCACACTTCAGCTTGGTTATTTCATTCACACCACATTTTACATTACATCTACAACATATGGCATTTGGGGTTGCTATGTTTTGCATTTATATGACCTAGATAAGGCTGATGGTATTCGTAGCTCTTCAGAATTGCATATTGTATTGCATCCTCGGTATCTAATATTTGACTCATTATGTTTCCACATTACTTTCTTAGTATATAACATTGGCTTGTTATGTTTTTGCATCGCATATCCTGGATGAGGTTGATGACATTTCTATGGATTTGCTAGTATTTTCGGTTACTCTGATATTTGCATGCTTGGCACTTATCTTGTGCACACACTTACACCACCCTCTAAGCTTTCTATAAGCTTATGCATGATAGATGAGTGCATGTAACGTCTAAACGCAGTTGTAGCTGAGTAGGAGCAGGAGCATGCGGCCGAGCTTTATGGAGATTTTATTATATGCATGTATTTCTTTTCAGCATTGTACTCGAATGTTTATATTAGTATATATGTGGTGATGATATTGTTCTTGTGATTTGGGTATACTTGTAGTTGTGCTTCTTATGAGACAAATTCATGTTGAAAATCCTCCTTATAGGATCCCAGGATCGGAATCTAGTGCATGGGCGCTGGGAGCCGAAAATGGGGTACTACAGAGGCTGTCGGCACTGGATTCAGCGATCGAGAATTTGTGAGCCTGGTTTCCAAGTTTGGGGCGTGACAGCCAAGCTCGATCTAGGATGTTTCACGTGCAATGTTGCACACTTCAATTGTGAGTTGAATAATCATTTATGGTACAATCCCACAATGAGAAGTCAAGGGTCAATCAATGGCAGGACGATCTCGAATGGACCGATTACGATGAACGAATCATAGCATTCGAGCAGTGTATCAATTATATATCATGTGTCCACACATGTTGTGTAAATTTTGATTTAAATGGTAACACCTGAATACTGAAAGTATGGGGTGTTACACCACAAAATCTGAGGATCCTTCTTTGTATAGGATTTAAATGGTCCACACATGTACATGAATTATTGTGCATGTGGAAAATAAAGGAGTACTTCAAGCTATGCAGAGTAAAAGTCTTTGCACAATCATATAAAAACAATTAAGAACTAATAAAAATGATTTTTTAAATAAATAACTATAAATTAATATTCATTCTGGCCATGTCTAGAAACTTATGAAAATGATTATCTCAAGTACGGACCTTGAATGTTACTAATGCTTAAACAATGCTAGCTTGATTATTACTACTGTATTTGGACCCGTTACATATTGAGATGCATTTTGTGATAATGATGATTATTTTACATTACTTAAATATCAAATTAGTCCAAATGGACTCTTGGATTGGCTCTCCTTCGTGACAGTACTCAATTAAGAAAAAAAGTGCATTAAGATAGGAAAATTTTTCGACAATACAACATAAAATTATAATGATTACAAATTTCTTTGTTAATCTTCTATTACATTTTCATTTTATTGCTCAAGTATAGATTTAAACAACCATTTGAAATCATAATGACAATGCTTTTAGAACATATTTGTAACGCCCTAAAAATCGAGGGTCGAGCAAAGCTCAACTCCCGAGATCCGTCGCATCACTTATGCAACATAGATAATGATGATTATATGTTGTCCGTGTTAGTGCATTAAACATGAATGGGATTATACTAAATCAGCATATCATACTCCAGAGATGGATTAAATTTAGCAAGCGGAAGATTGTGATAGATATATATAGTGTATAAATGGTTATAAATCCCCAGAGTTTGATCATGTCACCAGGCTGAATATATACATGTTTGTTCCAAAAAATACAAAATGACAAACTGTAATGTCCAACTAATTCGTATCCCTGTAATCCCGTCGATCAGTACATGGTCTACATAGACCCGCCTGATAGCTACATATAGGAGAACTCCTCTTCATCATCGTAGAAGTCAGTCTCCACTTCGTAAGCCTTGCCATCATCTGCAGCTAAAACAGAGTCTGGCTAGTGTTTTAAAACACCGTCCCAGAGTGGGAGTGAGTGATCAACTCAATGGAGCTATAAGGCAAAGGTTAACATGTTTTCATTCAGTCAAGCAGTAGTAATGATAAAGCAGTACAACAATCATGTCCTAAGTATTCTTGTTAATGCAGGATTGATATGCTATAATGATGCATGCCCTCGCCTGCACTCCCTCAGCGACATCATCTCACGATCGCGCGTGGCAAAGTCCCTAAACGTATGCTTCCTCGCCAAAGCACATGCAATGCGGTGCATGATCGTGTTAGCCAAGTAATTATTTAGGCATGTTCATACAGCAGATTCGGGAAGCTAGGTACCTCTCTTTAATCATTTACCCAAACGATTATCCATCTAGGGTCGTCAATCCTAGTTAATCACATACGATAGGCAAGTTATAGGGCAACATCACCCCTGATTAAGAAGTAATGGATAGGCAAGTTTAGGTCGCTAAGGAAAGGTTCGTCACCTTAGCGTAGGCCTAGTTTATACTCGAGGTCACTACGGAAAGGCTCGTAACCTAACGTAGGCCGACAGCCGAATACAGTGTCTCATACCACCTAGTTAGGTCGGTTCACGAGTTTAGGTTGGTCACTGGTCACTACGGGGAGACTCGTCACCCCAGCGTAGGCCGACAGCTCAACCATGGTATCTCATACCACTATGCCCGGCTCATGAGTCTTAGCGGATCGTGGTACCAAGGTTGAAACGGGCTTTACATTGGTAAGCGTTACCTTAGATTCAAGAAGGAGCGTACATACATGGTAAACATACAATAAGCCAATCGGGTTATTTGACAAGTTCGATTGGTACGAGCACACGCTAAATTAATCGACATGGAGTGCATAAGCACTCCTCGTGGCCTAACCACTGTTGATAAATACCATACCACTCAGATTCCTCGAACATATCCGTTATGGCAAAACTAATTCGGCCACTCGGTCGGAAACTGTTACCGATTGCCTGGACTACATATTAGTCCCAATACCGTAGGCATTCATATGTGGTAGTCAAACAGCATTTAACAATCAATTCAAATATAAATTTCATTTGAGCATTTTAACAAACACGTAGTGCACATGTTATCATACATAGGCATTTCATCCATAAATCACGTGGTAGCAAGATAGGTTACATGAAGGAAACTGTAACTATAGATAAGGTAATTAAGAATCTTATCTCAACACCCTCTTTAAATACATTTCAACAAGCAATTTCTCATTTAGACATTTTATCAAATACTTAGACTACACATTTCAACATACATGAAGTAAATCAGTTATAACATATATTAGGGCAAATCCTTTCACAAAGGAATTGTCATACATACAACAATCATGTATTCTCAATTAATAATCACGGCAAACACGAATCATAATTTCATATTCATTCAAACATTTCAACAAACACATGGAATGCATTATATATTCACATACTTCACACACATGTGTAATTTATCGAATATATCGTAACTAAGATCATATGGCAGCAATCAAGTCAGACATAAATCATTACCGACATTGAAAGCCTTGAAAACCATAACCTAAACGTTTATAGTTTGCACCTTTCGTCGGGTCGCTCGTTATGAACTCAATTCGTACACCACGTCTTTGTCTACGGCACAATGGCTACCTAAACATTAAAATAGGTTAATTATTTCACCGATTTCTCTATTTGGATTCCTAAAACATATTAGGGTTAGGATTTCTTACCCAAAAACGGAGTTGAAACGAGTTGATTAGCTAGACATAAAGGCGATTCGATGAGTGGAGTAACAGAACAGGAGTACTATAGCAAACTCCAAAGGTTTCCCCTCGATCTCCACTCTTTTCTCCTCTTTTCTCTCTTCTCTCTCCTAGGGTTAGAGAAATTTCGTATGGAATGAGAGAGGGGTGGGTTTAGGGCATTATATAGGCCCAGAAGTGATGTCAATGGCCCCAGGGTCATGGTATACTTAGGGTATAGCCAAAGGGCGTCTGTTTCGGGCCAACGGAGCCCATCTGGAGGTCCATTGCTTGCATACAGTCTGACGAAAGTTCCCTGACAGTGGATCTATGTCAGGTTAAGATTCGGTCCGATCGGATTAGTGGATCGATTGTGGAGGACCCGTTTCAGTTTAACGGTTACCGTTACTCGATCAGGGCCATAAGTATACTGACATGTGCACGGAAATTTTCCTGATCCAAGAGTGTAGTTGGGTCAGAATCTGACAGTCTGCCTTAACCTTAAATTTGGCCTGCAAGCGAACGGCCCAATTCCTTTAAATCTGAGTTCATTTCTAAAAATATTCACGTTTTTCACACACTTTACTCAGGGCTCCAGTTGTGCGTTTCTGGATACTATTCGGACTCGATTCCCACGATGGTTGTCAAGACCAGTAAGGCGGTCATAACCTTATAGTTTCACGGTCATCGGACTTTCGACGCGTGGTCAAGCTTCGATACAGAGTTTCAATGTGCCCCCGAGAGCAACTGGGTTTTGAGACTGATCCTAGGTTTCTAGGTAATGTTGGGTTAGCAATTCTAATGGTTGTGGGTCTTGCAATTCGTATAGAAAGTGGTTCAAGCTAATTCTCCGATTTATTTAGTTTAGTACTTAATTAATTGTGTCTAATTTCTACAGAATTTAATCCTTAGTGATTTCTGCCTGAGGTGATACTCGGGTCTTTGTGCGGATTTCTCTGAGACGTTACAATATTACTATGCAATTCACAATCAAACAACAGGCCTTAGGTAATTTGGTAAAACAGTGTTTTCATGCAGTCATGATCCTTTTTATTTATAATGAGAAAAACTAAAATACTCTAGCCGAGTATGATGATTGATACTTAGGCACTAGTAAATTTGTGAATGCTTGTGCAGTGAGCTCATACAAACCTACAAATCAACGGAATTTAGATGACTCTTAAACAGGAAATTACACTAATTTGATTTTTCAAACAGGTTAATTAATGGATATTTTATGGATGATTGATGAGAAAACGGTCCATTGTACAAATTCATATGATGAGATACTCAATTCAAATATTTAATAAACGTCCTATTCTATATATAGAGACTTGAATGGACTTGATTGAATTAATGTATCCCCAACCTATCAAACATCACATCGTGCTAGGTATCTAACAACTTTTAAAAAATTGCCTCGCTACCTGTCTCCCATTTCTTGCAAGCTACTCTCCATGTGCCATAAGTGGGACCCACTTTTTAAGTGGCCAGGTAATGAACTCGGATTCGGTAGTGACCCCTCCAGCACAGAGGTGTTTCTACTGGCCGTTACGGGCTCATCTATCATGCATGTGTTTTAACCATGTCATATATCTATTTTGTCGGCTAATTTTAAGACATGAGCTAAAAAATTGGGGCAATACAAATCTGAAGTAGAACACACCAAAAAAAAAAAAACACTAGTGTGATGATTGAATGCCCACCATTGAAAACTTCTTAGGAACCAGTGTAATGTTTATTTTCCATCTAACCTGTTGACGGTGTCACATACACTCGGATGAAGAGAAAATACAAATATATGCTTAATCCAAAACTTTAATAGCCCTGATAAGCTTTTAATGTTGGGTGTTCACTATTTCTTGTGGTGTGGTCCACCTGAGATTTGAGAATCTGCCTTTTTTAGGCTCATGTCCTAAAATTAGCTGACAAAATAGATGGATGGAATAAAACACATGCACCATGGAGGGCCAAGAAGCACCCACCAGCACCGACCTCGGTACTGAAGGGGTCACTACCAAATCCCAGTCCCCAAATAATGGCCTGGATGACCAGATCCGTGCACTAATCTACTTATTGGACTGCCGCACCGGGTCCTGGAATATGCACAGGAATTCAATAGGGCTGTCAACAAGTCAGGCTTGGGCTAGTCAGTCAAAGCCTGGCCCCGCAGAGTAAATCTACACCCTTGCCCAGCCTGAGCTTACGACAGGCCTTAAAGAAGCAGGTTCGATCCCAGCCATTGATGATCATGCCCGGACCAAGCCCGAATGTATGCCCAGCCCAAATTTTTGTGCGACATCTGGGCTGTTCATTAAAGGTGCCCCATCATCCATGTGTTATGACAAAAATGCCCTTAAAATCATAAACTCGCCAAGCTGGGTTGATGGGCTCTTAACTGTAGCTCAAGGCTGCGGAAGTTATTAAGGGGCGTGTGGCGCATGGAATTCGATGGTATTAAGCGAGATGGAACTTTTAAAACCATTAGTTTGAAAAATCATTACTGTTTGGTTCATCATAGGTTTTTAACATTGGATCTTGTGCATGGAGTAGGAAGGGTTATAGAGGGTTTTCCCCAATTCAACCGGAATTTGCAAAATCCATGGGATTTCCTCTAAAAGCATGAGTTAGGAAGTTCTTAAGTTAGTAAGGGAGGTGGGGCCCACCTTGATATTTGTGAGGAATCCACCCCGTCCATTTGTTTTACAAGATCATTTTAGGATAAGTGACCAAAAATGAGGTAGATTTCAAACTCAAGTGGGCCACACAAGAGAAAACAATAGGGATTGAGTGACCACCATTGAAACATTCATATGGCCAAAAAAGTTTTGTATCACGATAAAGTTTTCTATGTTGTCAGTTCATCTTAGCAGGAATGAACTTATAAACGATTGAGATGACATATAAACATCAAGGTGGAGCGCAGGAAGGTTTCAACGGTAGGAAATTCTTTCCCCACTCTTTTCTCACGTATGGCTCACTTGAGTTTTGGATCTGCTTGACTTTAGGTGGAATGTCCTAAAATGATCTCACAAAACGGATGGAAGGGGTGGATTACTCACAAACCTCAAGGTGGACCCCATCTTACTTTTCATTGTAGTTTTCAAACACGATTTTCGAGATTGGTAGTTGTTTTCCATGTACAACCAAACACTAAATGAATCGAAACATGTATTTAAGCCCTACATCATATATGATCCAAACACCAAAGTGAATAGCTCACTCCCATGGCATTAAGTGACAATCTACAGACAAGTGCATTTATTGCAAAAAAAAAGTAATTCCATCCCACTTAATACCATATAATTTCATGCGCCAAACACCCCCTTAGGTTCTAAATCGAGTGAGTTTTACATGGAGAAGATTTTGTTCAGCATGTTCTATTCAATACGGGTTGGAGAAGAACCTGATGTAGTATGGTTAAAAAATAGAGAGAAAGCAGAACAAAGTCAATCTGATACAGATCAACCCCTTCTTCTTACGCCAAAGATCTTCTATGGAACTGGAGTCTCTTTTTAATTCTATTCAAGAGTTCTTCTGTGTTTCCACGCCTTTTGAGACCAGCGCTGCTGAATGTTGAATTTCAGTAGAACAGGAAGAGGAGTTTGACAAAAAGGAAGACCACTGCAAGCAACGGCTTCAAAGCCATTGCTTGCTGGTTAAACATGTTTAAATTTTTGGCAAGTCTCAGCTCTTAGGCTCAGCATTCTAGCTCAAGCCCAGCCGAAAATTCCAAAAGGTCTGTCATGCTATTTACGGCCTTAGAAATCAATGGCCTCTCGTGCCCTAGTGGAGCTTGCCATTGGGATCAACCATTAGAGGACATACATGTTAGAGATCGGAGGCATTCATCGAGTAAGGAACATTGTCAATATGCTATGGGCCAAAAATAAAGTTGTCCCACTGATCAGGCAGGTGATACTGGCGTACCAAAAAATGAGCCTGCCATCTACTTTAAACACCTTGATGTATATGTTATATATCTATCTACGTCCTCCATTTTGCCAGCACATTTTAGGTCATGGTCTAAAAAATGAAGCAGATACAAATTTTAGGTGGACCACACCATAGAAACATTGGTCATTGAATGCCTACTATTGGGAGAATAATAATACGACCTATAAAAAGGAACCAACTCTACAACTGGCATGGACCTAATGGGCTAAAACCACTTACGAGACATCTAAGGCTGACCACAAGTAGGTCGGCATAGCCATAAGTCCACTCAACAAACGGTCGACCTATTAAACAAATCTGCACAACTACATGTCGATTATAGGTCGACCATAGGTCAGCCATAACTTGGCCATAGGTCGGCTACAGGTCGACTCAACTATAGATCAGCCATAGGTCGGCTACAAGTCGACTCAACCATAGGTCAGCCATAGCTCGGCCATAGGTTAGCACTATCTCCGATGAGGTCAATAGTCATCGGAGTTCAACTAAAGTGAATGTTGATCTGTTGAACAGCTCGATACTACTTCCATTATATCTGGCACCTCTGTCGTCCAACCTTGCCCCAAACGAATAGTCTGAGAATCTCTCCAATGGCGCAAAGATCTTTTTAAGATCTTCGGAAGATAAGATTAGATCCCGGGGATCTCGGATAACCGTAATCCCAGGAAGATCCCCAGGAGATCTGAATACTCGTGCGAGAAGATCTCCGGTACAGCAGGAGTCCTAAACAGGAAAGGCTTCCGACGACGCTATTTTCCCTACTAAATGGAGAAGACTTCCCGCTTGTACGATCTTCCCTCTCGACTATATAAGGGGATCCTTAGATGGTGAAAGGTACATCCATAATACTCAATCACATACATGACTAATGATAATTTTCCCTTAGATCATCTCCTACAAAGACCCAAGTTCCTTACTTAGGCATCGGAGGGTCCCCTGTACTAGCCAAGGTCTCCTTTGTCTCTCACTTTCTTCTGTGCAGGTCCTCGAGGGTTCACCAAGGAGGGTCTACCTGAAAATTGCATCAACACCCATCGTAAAAAAACTTCATAGGTCTACCGTAATGTTTAGTTTCCATCTGGTCACACATACCTGGATGAAGGGGAAAACACAAATAGCAGCTTGATCTAAACTTTTATGGCCTTTGGAAGTTTTCAACAGTGGAACTTGTAACGACCCAAAATTTTGAGTGCAAGTTTACCCATACGTAAGAATATATGCTTACGCTTATTCTACACTACACTTGGAAATCCGTTAATTTTAACCATATATCTATAGTTTAGCCTGAATCTAAAACATAAGGAATAATTTTCGACCGTTGATTAATAGGACGAACCATCAATTTCCTTAGCATTTTCACCCATTTATCAAACTCACCGTTAAATCAACCATTCACCACTAGATGAAGATATATGACCAACCACTTTAAATTTGGACCAACCGATCATACTAAACTAACTTATTGATCTTCATATCCACTTGTACACATGTCAAATTAAAATTCTGATCCATTCATCTTATTTATCACTTATGAATATGCTTAATTTACGGTCAAAATCATTATCTATGTATTTTATACCTTTGAACCAATCACTTAATCTAATGGTATACATTTCTAACATATACAACATCCAAAAACCACTTTCAACATATCCATTTGCGAAAAAAACCGTACAATAATGCGTAACCGTGATTAACATCATAAGCATCTAATTATGTTAATTTTAGACCATCAATTGATCATCCATCACAGTCTAATCTACTGGGTCATCCAAATATTTAAATGAACCATTGATTAGGGAAATCATAGGGTATACATCAAAACTACCGGTTCATTTTTATATAGGATGTCGGTAAACATTGTTTTAAATTATGGGTATATGTAAGACATTAGAAATGCATCTTGGCCATCCTCGTGACAGCAAGGCTCAAACTTAATCGGTTGATAAAACACACAAAATGACGAACCATACTAAAATTCTGCCTTATTCGGACAGTCCAATTAAAAGATATGCAAGACCGAAGTTTTAGTTAAAAACTGAGGAATTGAGACAGTCATTCTCTATAATAGGTCTCTACGTACGGAGACTTGAGTTGTTTTAAAAAAATTGGAAACCACACTCTACATGTTAAACCATCATCCACACCATATAGTATGTGGCCTACTTAAAATTCAAATCTATCTCATATTTGGGCCAATGGCCCAATGTAATCTGACAAAATTGATGAATGTAGTGGATTTTGGTCCACATCGTTGTAGGTCCCACATAAAAAAACAAAACAAAACAGAGGAAGATAAGCATCCAGTCTTTGTATGATAACAGTAATTTTTTTTAAAAAAAAAAAAAAAAACCGGAGAGAAAAAAATTGGGGAGAACGTTCGTAGTAGGAAACGGCTCCACAGTTTCATCCACACACGTCACCTAATGTTTCCATCTTTCACACATGTGCACAAACATGTGTAAAGTACGATGGTAAAAATAAAATATAAATAATAATAATAATAAGGAGAGAAGTTTCAATGGTAGTTCTTCTTGCTCACGGTTTATAATCAAGCGGGCCACTCGAGTACTAGTTCTACTTTATTTTTCGATCCATATACTAACATGATAAGGCAAAGTGAATGAACGGAGTGGATTTCTCATAACGTGTTAGTGAGTGTCATCAATTGAAAGACACGTGTATGTATGAAAGAATTCCTTTGAAACAATTCCCTAAAAAATAGTTTTATCCAGCACATAAACAAAGTTTGAAACGAAAACTACCTATTTTCCCTCCCTATTCAAGATCGACTCTCCTTTATCTTTAGGAGATGCTCCTGTTGTTTAATCTGAGTCATTCATTAGTTAATCATAAATGTCTATTGCGTTAAACTTATCCATCCAATCTCAACCACCATATGGGACGTTCTCTATCGTCTCTAGACCCTAATTAAATCAAAATACATCCTTAGGTAGTGTCTATGTGTGTTTTCTAGTTGGTGGGTTGTTTCAAGCGAGAACTTGGAATCGTACTTGGAAGAGTTGAATCCTAACCACTCAATATCATCAAATCCATGCCATATCTTTGGTTGTTAATGAAACTTCCAGAATTGAATCCAAAGCATTTTAAAAACCTCCCTTTTTGAAAACATTTCTTAGCAGGAAGACAAGAGAGAATGAGGAAACCTTAAGTCACCTTTGATACAGGTTCATGTTGGATATTTTAATTTTATTTTCTCATAATTTAGATTTATTATGTTAGATCTAAGCAATGAATGAGTTGGATTGACCACATGTTCATCGCATCGTCCTATTGATGCATATGATGAAAATAGTAAATCTTAGGCGAAATCTCTTGTTATAGAGATTGGTGTGGGATCACCTGGTTGAATTAGATTAGATCTATGTTGACCATATGATTCATAAGGCTAAGATATATCAAGGCCTCAAAATTTTGAGTGATCTGACCACCAGGTGGGCCACACCTATCAAATTAAATCGCGATCATTGCCTTGTATATTTGCCGATTCAATGGATTTTTAGATGCATCAGATCTGATCTATACCATATAAATAGACTCCAGGTTAGATCTGTGATTTTAATTAAATTCTTAGACGTATCTGATCATTGAACGATCCACAAGAATTAAAAAGTAGTAATTATGCTATATGATTACTTTAGATTTTAAAAGGTCCAGATCTAAACAATTCATTGGTTGTTTCCTAATTTGATTTTGTGGAAATCGATGGATGGTTCAAATCATCCTTCTATAACTAATAAAAACTTTAAAAGTTGAAAATAAGGAAAATCCAAAATTTCTCGATCAATTAATGTTCGATTTGATTGAGGAATCTTCAATTGGTCATAATTGATCAAAGGAATCGATCGCTAGAATCTTGGACCGATCTATCATTTGCTAAAATTCGAAAATGGATTAAGTCTTAATATACATAATTCACCTTAAATTTAATTACAAATTAACTAATGAAGGTGGATTACTTTGATTTAGTCAAAAGTGGGCTCCATTGAATGGAGTGATTATATCAATTCATGATTTTGTTTACATTATTCATTACGGATCCTATATTCAAACCAGTATGATTTTCGATGGATTTACCTCTACCAAGTACAGGTGAGTGATCCCAACTTGTTTCCTCTCTGTTGTACTTAAAGTAGTTGTTTAATTGATAAGTTCAGTGTAATTCTTTGTATTGGTTGTTTTATTATATTTGTTTAAGCTTGAAATTATATGGATATGACATGATGATATATGTGACAACATGCTAATATGATGCATCGATCATTTTCATTCATTCATGCCATGCATAGCGCACCTGCGTTGAACCATGGGGGCACACCCCGGAAGACCTGTAGGTACTTACAGTACTGGGTGACTTCGGGGACCATCCCTGGATGCCCACAATATGTGGAAGCCTACCAAGATGGTAGAAGCCTACCCGAAAAGGGGAGATGCGGGTTGATGGAATCCAACTCAAGCAAGTGGACGGATCTACCCACTTGATGCATTCACGCATTCATGCATCTCATAACATCCATGCATTTCTATTTTAATTATGATGTGTATGAACCATGATGGGTTCACTCATTAGCTTGGCTAGCTAACGTTGTGGGTTGACAACCGTACAAAGACGAATGAAATAGGAAGTTCAAACTAAGTGACGGAAAATGAGGACCGATTTCCATATGAATCGAGGGACCATGTGTCATATTTGACAAAAGATGAAGTTGCTATGATGGATTAATGACTTATTTAGGAGTTTGATTTATTTTTGTATCATTTGCACATAAATATGATTCACCATTGTTTATAAAATGATCATGTTGAAAATATTAATTTATTATTATTTATTTTTTTTATTGAATGAAGTTTCAATGAGTGGACTCAGATGATTCCTGTTCAGATGATGTAGTTTTGAATAAATGATGATGGAAATTATAGGAAGGTAATACAAACGTGGATAAATGGATGTTAAATTTGGATTGAACTTAAAATTCATTAAATTGTGCCTCTAGACAACTATACGGAGAATGAATTAAGTACAGTCAGTGTATGTGTCATGAGCTAAAACTTGGGTCTGAGGGTACACACTCTGTATCCGAATTTCGGGGCATGACAAAAATTCAATCCTTATTGCGTGGTCCACTTGAGATCTGCATTTTTTGGATCATTCCCTGAAATGAGCTAGAAAAACTGAGGATGGCATGAGGGTGCTGACTACAGGCCGGATACCAAATCTCACCTAATCTGCATTCATCTGCTACTGGATCTCTGTAGGGTCTACAGTGATGCTTGTGAGAAATCCACCCGTCCATCATTTTTATCATTTTTCTTCAAATCATGTTAGAACATGGAAAGAAAGAAAGAAAGAGAAAGGCAAATTTACTACTATGATGAGCTGTAAAAACAAAATTATTAGCTTAATCCAAAACTTTTATGGCCCTACGAATGTTTCAACGGATGATGATCAAACCACACTATTTCTGGTCCTGTGGCCCACTTGACTTTTAGGTCTACCTCATTTTTGGGTCCATGTCATAGCATGATCTGAAAAATTAGATGGGCAGATTGGATTTCTCATAAACAACACGGTGGGCCCCACTTACCTTCTCCTCATAGGCAGTTCGTGCAAAAGGCTTTTGGCAGGTGTAAACACCCCACCCATGCTAGCAACTTGATAAGGCATGGATGATCCTTAGGAACTGAACCTAAACCCCACACCCTACCTAAAACCGTAGCCATTTTCCAAACCCTAACCGAACCTAAGCCATTCTATTTCCCTAAACCCTAAGCCAAAACATGCCCAAACCTTTACCCAAAATCAATTCATCGCTTAAGCTATTTTTGGGTCATAGTCGGGCCAGTTTCGAGCCACTTTAGAGCCAAATATCTAAAATGCACTTCGGACCACTCTCTGGCTAAATTTTGGAAGCAGCCATAAGGAGGTGGTAATCGGATTACCACTGGCGGTAATCCAATTACTGCCCCACCTCGACAGATGTGCCTTGAAGACACAGTTGTTGCTCCTTTAAAAGTCAACTCTGTTAGGACCTATTTGACCCCAAAATTCCTACTATTTACCATATTACCAAGCCCTTTAGCCTATAAAGAAGCACCATGTGGCATCTCTCTTCTCTCTACCAATTCAAAATTGCTACATCATCATTTATCCTTAATAAACCCTCAAATTACATAAAAGTCATCCCAAGGGGTTATAAATACCCCTCTCCTCTCTTCATTTCACAACAACAACAACCACAAAAAAACCAAGAGTGAGAGAGAGAGTGAGTAAGAGTGAGAGGGTGTGCTTGACTTCTTAAGCTCCCATCTTTTTAGCCCCCTCCAGCCATCTCTTAGCCTCCCAATCCTACTTAGGCTAATTATTCTCAATCATGGTGCACCCAAACATCCAAGCCATTTCAAGTGCAAGCCAAAGATCATGCAATCATCACTAGCATTCATATTCCATCAATCGCATCATCACTTCCCTTCTCAACCCCCCTGCTTCTCTAGGTTGCCATTGAATGTATTCTCTGTGACTTGCCAGAATTCTGGATCCTGTCACATCAAAAACTCATGGTAGCCTAGTCCTCTTTAAATAATTTGTTAGTATCATCACATATATTCTAAGACTCCTTTAGACATTCTCTGGATGCATGCTATGCAGCTTGTCAAAATTCTGAACCTTGCCATATCAGAAATCTGAGTCTGCCTAGTCTCATTTCAATCTTATCATCTTATCCCTTAAGACCATCTTACCACACGAAGTAGAGACCATACACTCGTATGGGTAGAGAGGGTGCCTAAAACCTTCCCTCTTTGTAACTGAGGTCCCTTTGAATCTCAGGTCGTAGATCAAGAGTCAATTTAAAGCAAGGGGGTCCCCGGATTCTTTGGCTTTTATTATGCAGGTTCTAGCCGACTGTGGGATTTTGAGTTAATTGGCTAGTGACGACTCCAAGTCTACTACATTATCAATCCAAATCAGTCCATACAAACCTAAATCAGCGTGGGCGCCGATTTCCAGCGTTCACAGCAGGCGATCGGCATCCAGTTGAATCGATGATTGCAGGAAATGTGAGAGGGCACGTAGAGCTAGAGGAATCATAACATGGTTGAACCATCCATTCATAGGGCATGCTACACGGTGATGCATCAATCTCAACTGTCCATCCAGTAGTCCCTATCCTAAGTGGCTTATGTTTCAAAAATCACAGCCATTAATCATTCAATCGATCCAATATCTTCACCTTACCATATTAAAGGCTTGACCGTTAATTAGTTTCGCTTTACGTTGTTACTTCGAAGGCCTCTAAGATGAATAGGATCATTTTATCTATGCTTATCTTGAATGGATTTTGTTCATCACCATTGTCGCCAATTCTTGCTAAAGCAAATTAGAGTGAGTTACGTGCGATATGGATGGATTTGCATAATGTATTTGGAGATCCGTAGAGATATACGAAAAGGATTTCACGATAGTACAGTTGGAGCACATCAAGTGACATAACATTGTTGCTTAAGTGGCCGATAGAAGAGCAATAGTGTAGAAGGAGTTATAGGACCAACAACAAGAGTGGGAGCAAAGAAGGCCAAGTGGTATTGAACAATTATAGTAACAGTGAGAACGTGGGAAGGATCTAGATGGCCAGGGTAAGGCTATAAATAGTAGAGGAATTTAGCAAGAAAAAGGAGTCCCGTACCAACCCAATAAAACCTAAACATATCTTTGGATTATCCTTTTAATTACTAATCATTTTACATTCCTTAGTATAATCACTCTACATTTCCACCAAGTCAATTACATTTCTTAGTGTAATCCATAGCAATAATCAAGCAATTGATAGTCTTAGCTATAATTTGGGTCTACGCTCATACACTAGATTCAAATCTCCATTTAGGAAGGTGCTTCACAGTCGTTCTCAGCAACCTACTATAAGAATTCTTTTCTTATTTTTCTTTTATCTGTACTGAGAAGTCTTTTCATATGAAAGGCAAATGTGTAACCCATCATTAGAGGACGAACTCTACTATCTGAATATCGCATAATCCTATTTACACATTGAGCGGGTGGTTGAATATATACTCGATCTCATTTGATCTCGGTCATATACTGCGTATTTGCCTATGTTGGCACTAGGGATCATAGTTGTTCGGTTCTAATTGAGGTACAAATTCAATTCTGGCTTGCCCACACTTATTATGTGACCAAACTGCCAAAAACAACGAGCAACAAGTTTTGGTACGCCCGGTGGCACCCTATCTTTAACTTACCGGTGTGATATTGCCAATCTAAATTATGAATAGAATGATGAATCGAATTGTCGGGGTCGAGCCCTGCACACCGACCGTGCTAACTTCGACCAAGTACGCATTGGTTCAAGTGACCCTCGAAGCATTAATTCCGAACAGTAGCTCGATACTCGCTACCAGAAATCAAGAAGGGACATCAACTTCTCAGACTGTTTCTCCTGGAGAGATAACAGTTGCACTGTGGGATGTACAGCTGAGTATCCAACATGTTCAGGAATACGGAAGAGACAAAGTCAAACAATTCTGTATTCAAACCAAGAACACTAACAGATACATTGCCAGCCAAACCAAGGCTATGCAACAATTAATGGCAATGATGGCCGAAAGAGCGCCTACTGCAACATAGTATAATGTTGAAGGAAAATCTATCGTCAAAACGAAACAACCGCCACCTATGCCTCCTCCACAGAGGAATCCACCACCAATTCCAGTTCAGAAAATACAGAATCCTCCTCCCCCGCTGAATTCAGAAGACTAGAGCGAGAGGCTAGGACTTTCATCCCTGAAATTTGGAATCAAGGCATACCGAAAGGATATAATCCCCAATAATTTCCTAGGAATACATTGTTCCAAGAGGGACCAAATCGATTAGGTCTCAATCATTTATCGGTAATTGAAGTTCAGCGAGTGGATCGCGATCAAATCATGCAAATGGTCCAGGAAGTTGCAGGCCAAGTACTTGGCTGCAATACTATTCCGATCTACCATAAGTCGTATCGTAAGTGGATCAATCAGCAACACCTATTGCCTTGAAATTATCAGTCAGACTTTGCAATGTTTTAAGGAGATCCCAACCAATCGACCATCAAGTACGTTGGTCGATTCACGATGCAGTGTGGGGAGTTAGCGAACGATGACTATCACAGATTGCAATTATTCGATTATTTGTTAACAACATCAGCTTTCACGTGGTACTCTAACTTGTTGCCAAATTCAATTCATACTTGGCAATAAATGGATGAAAAATTCGACACTCAGTTTTTCTCTAAAGATAGGGAAATAACCATCGCCGATCTTGCCCTTTATCCACAGCTACTAGGAGAAACCTATGAGAGATATATTGCCCAGTTTAAAAGGACAAAAAGTCTATGTAAGATTGTTATGACAAAAGCTGAATTTTTGTGGCTTGCGCAAGATGGCTCGAATACAAGCTTCATAAGAAATTCATTAGGACAGACTTCATGGACCTATACGACTTGACTAGAAAGGTCTCCAAGTACGAAGAACTTCTGCAAGAGGGTGTTATGCAGAAGAACTCATCAATTGAGACATATTACCATGACCCAAATTACGAAGTTGCGATTGCCGAAGTAGTAGCTAAAAAATCACTCATATGCTCAGCGCTGGTCAACGTGGAATAGACCACGTCGATCGCACAAAAGGCCCAAAAAGTTTACACTTTTGATATGACACGGGCTGATGAGATATTCAAAATTCTATTGGCCAGAAAGTTTATTAAGATTCCTATAAATCACAAGATAGCTTCAACCAATGAATTGCAGAAAATTGAATATTGTAAATGGCATGAGACTTGTTCCCATTTAACTAACAAATGTGTTGTATTCAGGAACGTGGTCCAGGACAATATCTACCACGGGCCGTTGAAGTTCCCTGAAAAGGGCGAGGAGGCGATGTTGATCGATACAAATACATTTTTGCCTAATCTCGAAGTCAATATAGTTACGACAAATTTGAGAAAGGATAGTCAACTACAACTGAGGGTTGATCTCGGCCCAACTAGCCCTGAAAACACAGCACGATGTCTCGGGCAATGGCGACATCGACCTCCCCACTCGATCGCCATTCAGTCAAACACGATTCGGCAAGATAGTTGAGGCTCACAATTGTGCCACCAATGTGCCAAAAGGACCATTCCGGGATGGAAAGACCCTCATCATCCAAGGTCACAAGGTCGGTACATGGCTCCAAGAAGGGCTGAAGGAAGTGATCAGCATCGGCCGCAATGGACACCTCCACCCCTTAATTGTTACTCTCAGGGCAAGGTTTCAAATTAAAGGATGGTTAAGCCTCTATAAACCCAGAAGGGAGTCTAGAAACAGGTCATGCATCCTAAATTCCCAACAATGTCAGAAGCATTGACTCGAACTAAAAAATGTCATTGGTAGAGGCATAGAGCGGCCATGACGAGAGAGTCAGCAAAGGTAGAGGACGTACCTCGACCAAAAGTAGTACAACCATATATGATCAGGAGAATCCCTTTATTCGGAGAGAAGGTTGTCGTTATCACGGTCGAAGCGGTTCTACCTCCTTTAGAGTCTGATCAGGATGTCAACATTCTCATCCAATCTTGTGAATCGGCTGGTCTAAAGGATAAACAAGACTGTTATAATCTATCTGATTATCTCAGTGATTAATGTTTCCTAGGGGATGAGTGGATGGTGAACGAATTAGTATCGACCGTTGAAGCATTGCAAGTAGTTTCACCTACGACCACATCGGTTGGCATTGTGCTCGATGAGAGTGGAGCATAATAAAAATCTCAATACACAAGATAGCTTAGAAACACTAGGGGGAAATGTCTGAGTTTGGAGATTGTGTTCGGGACATTGTCACCCATCATTTTCTATTGCAATATGGTATTTACTTTGCATTCTAGTTTCCAGGCTAAACTGGCCCAACTAGTAAGATGGCTAGCGATGTAGAGGAACTCAACCCTCCTGTGGTGATACAAGATGCTTCTTTCCCATAAGAGGAAACAATTAAAGGAAAACCCAGAATGGATAAAATGCCATATTTGAACACCTTTAAGGTGGAATCAGGAGCTACATCAGAAAGATTAGTCACAGAAATACCCATTCATGGCATGATGCAACATCTCAAGCCGTTGTATATATCTTTTCACCTTGAAGGTTGCCCAAACACTAGGATTTTGGTCGACAATGGGGTTGTTGTCAATCTTTTACCATTAAGGATGATGTCAAAATTGGGGAAGACATCAACCGACTTGATCCCCTCAGAGGTCACTGTCAGTAACTTCACTGTTCATGTTATAAATACTCATGGGGTTTTGCTAGTCGACCTGAATTTTGGTACTAAAATAATGTTGGCCCCATTTTTTGTAGTTGACACCTCATCCAATTATAATACACTACTTAAATGGGATTAGATCTATTTGTTTGCATGTATCCCATTATCTCTGCATCAGTTCGTAATTTTCTGGAATAAGGATAAACTTGAATTGGTTTTGGCTGATAATAAACCTTTTTTGGCCACCTCAAATGCAAATGAAGCCTATTATTATGGCAAAGAGGTAAGGCCAATTCAATTCATTGGAAGAAATAAACACAACTGACCGACTAAAATATTTGTAAAAAAGAATCCAAACAACATCGTGCAAGATATCACGGAAGTGATCCGTCTGGTCGATAATCAGTCGGGGGATATTATTCCTTTGCGGCTAATTCCGCATTGTACCATCGAAGAAATTCTATGATCGGTACACCAAAATAT
Source organism: Magnolia officinalis (assembly GCA_021015155.1). Classification (NCBI taxonomy): domain Eukaryota; kingdom Viridiplantae; phylum Streptophyta; class Magnoliopsida; order Magnoliales; family Magnoliaceae; genus Magnolia; species Magnolia officinalis. Next base: position 36,245 of record JAJHSJ010000938.1, on the reverse strand, counting down.
AACCAGCGTTGAGCCAATTTCACGGCTAGAATAAAAAGGCTTGAAGAAAGCCCGAAAAATGTCAACGATAATTGTCTTATCAACATAGTCGATGTAGACGTCTCAATTGAAGAAAAAGACATGGAGCTTAAGGAAGCCCCTGATAAGTTGTAGGATTCTCAAGCCCAAGTTCAATACCCCTAAGTGGAGATGAACCTATGAACCAAGCAAGTCCCGAATCCTACAATTGTCAGTGGATTGCTTAAATTACAAGATAAAGTGAAATTGACCAATAAGAGTTTGCTGAGTACTTCGCGTGGGATTAGCATGAGATGCCAAGACTCGACCAAGGCTTGGTCGAGTATAGGTTACTTGTAAAAGAAGGGTATTAACCGAATAAACAGGCGCCTAGGCGGATGACAGTAAAAGTAACCCAGAAAATAAAAGAGATCAAACGGTTATTGAAGGCTGGTTTTATTAGGCCCATTAAGTAGGATGACTGGATCTTGAATGTAGTCTTAGTCATAAAAAAGAATGCTAAGTTACAAGTTTGCATCTGAAATTGTGGTAATGACCACTTTAGTCGAAGTGGGAATATGCCAAGATGTCATAGAGGGGGGTGAATAGGACTTTTTAAATTTTTATGATGATTTAAAACCTATCAATCCTATCTTGAACTAATATGCAAATAGCAGGATTTTTTTAATGTAACTCTAATGGCTTCCAAGCCAAATAGAGGATCCGATCATAAGACTATTCAAAACATAAACAAGATTATAACATAGTTCATGATGGACATGACTGTGTGTGAGATGTGATTCTAATTAGTTCTAGGTAATCATGTAAACATGCATTATGAGAACATTCAGAGAAATCACACAAGCAGTAAAGTAAATAGCAATCTCAAACACAGTCATTTTTATAGTGGTTCGACTACGTGTCTACTCCACTTCCGGCTGACGCACTCAACCCTTGAGTGTACCGGATCTCACTAACGGAGGTTTCAAATCAAGTTCACCTCAAACCAGTACAACCTACACAAGGCTGACTCTAGGACCTACACAAGGTACCTAACATGTCTCCACGAGACACAAGTTTATGCCCCACACAGGAGCAAGGGTCAACACACGGCACCCAGATTTTAGGCCACACAGGCCAAGGATCCACACAAGGAACCTAACAATTTATGCCATACACAAGAGCAAAGGTCAACACACAGCACCTATGTTTTAAACCACACAGGTCAAGGACCTACACAAGGACCTAAGTTTATACTCTCCACAGAGCAAGGGTTAACACACAGCACCCCCACGTACTCTCCCGTCGGAGGCCTCCTATGAGGACTTGAAAGGGTGAGAATCACCTGTTACCCAATCCAACACAAAGGAATGATCAGCAGAGTCTTTGGACTCTAGTGACTTATAGATAAGCAGATGAGCCCCATTTAGCACGTTGATGAAGATCTCATCCTTTGAAGATGAAGAATCTTCAGGTCCCTTGAATCGCAACACAAATGACGCTGCAATGTATAGCTACGGGTTGGGTTAAGTTATGTTGGAATCCTACTCGATTAAATGTTCTCCTATTTTAGAAACAGAGTGATTCCAATCATCTATGCATTCAAGGTATCTCAGCTTAATGATTTGCCATTAAGGTGGTAGCTGGAGGATCCTTGAATATGGAAGTTCATTCCCCAATCCACTCTATTGAATATTAATTATGAGGGTGGATTGGAGGATGAACTCCCAAGAGAGGAAAGGTTTAGAGTATATGATCTGGGTTAAACACTCAAAAGCTCTATCTATTTTCTCTCAAAACAACCAAAGGCAAGCTCTCATTAAATAGGCAAAAAGTTTCAATGAAAATAAAACAGTCATATTTTTTACAGAGTTCGATATCATCGAGCAGGATTCAATATCATTGAGCGTATACTCTCGATACCATCGAATGGCCGCTCGATGACACGAACTCAATCTTTCAAACGCTTTCAAATCTTTTTGCCAACTGGTCGAGGAAATCGAACATCTTCGATGTCATCGAATTTCGAACTCCGATGTCATCGACGCATGGTTCGATTCCTCGACATTTGAAAAATGTGAGAGCAAACTTGCTTTTGAAACTTAACAGGTATTTGATATGATCGAGCATCCCTCGATATCATCTGAATTCGAATGTCGATGATATCGATACTAGCGTCAATTCATCGATATTTTTCAAGAAATTTTCCTATAAGCTTGCTGGACAGTTTAAGTTCTATTTCAATGACATCAACCTGGTCTCGATATGATCGATATTTGAATATTAATATCCTCGAGGTCTCCTCGATACTTCAACGAATTTACCTGAAAGATTGTTGGTCAGATTTATGTCCTATTTCGATGTCATCGAAGGTAAGTCGATATCATCGAGGTTTGAATTTCAATGATAGCGAGGATCACTTCGAGATATCGAAAATCACATGATTTTCCTTAACAACTTTCTAGACACAACTGACCAGATATTGATTTTATCGAGCATTCTCGATGAACTCAAGATTCAAAAGTCGATGATATCGAACATTCCATCGATTCATCGACAATTCAGTCTGAGATTCATTGTGGTTGCTGGACATATGAAGTTCTCAATTCGATAATATCGATTGGGTTTCGAGGACATCGATAACAGGGTTCGATTTCATCGAACCACTTATCAATAAATCGACAAAGGCAAAAAACTTAGAGATTTTCCTGATTTTGCAAAATAGTTTTCTCACCTTGAGCCCTAAGTTGTTCTATCCATTTTTAAGGGTTTTATATACCTAATGTTTTGGGACATGGGATGTGAGGCTAAGTTTACCTTTTTCGAGTTCGGGCATACATCCTGTTGAGGTAGATGCTTGAATGATCTTCCTATGGGGCTCACTTGTCTTGCTTACTCAACGCTCATGTTAATTAACAAACGAGGGCACTTTCAGCATCGACTTTCGAAATTTAAATCTAGCAATGCCAAATGATGAATATACAATGTCCGTGGTCGATCAAGTAGTTAATAGGGCTGTTGAGCATCGAATCATGTCCTTCATGGATGGTTATTCTTGGTACAATCAAATTTATATCGCGCTGGATGATTTATCAAAAATGGCATTTAGGTTCTTATTAGGTGGTAATGCCCCTTGGGCTTAAAAGTGCAGGGGTCACATATCAGAGGGCGATGAATGCCATATTCCCTGATATGATTGGTTTGTTTATGGAGGTTTATGTTGATAACGCATTAACAAAGTTGATCGATATAGGGAGTCACCTTGCTCAATTCCGGATAACACTCCATAATCTAAAAATAAACCCCCTTAAGTGTGCTTTTGGGGTCTCGGCCAAAAACTTCCTGGGGCTCTTGGTGCATCAGCGAGGGATCAAGGTCGATCAAAATAAGGCTCAAGTGATTATAAACACTCATCTACCGAGGAACAAATTGGAGCTACAGCGGTTCCTAGGCTAGGTTAATTTTATGCGAAGGTTTATATCTAACTATGCAGGAAAGACTAATGTATTTTCTCTATTAGTGAAATTGAAGCAGGGGCTCGAATTTAAATGGGAGGCAGAGCATCATCAGACTTTTAAGAAGATTAAAGAGCATCTGATGAAGTAACCAGTGTTAATGCCACCAGTTGAAGGTCGACCGCTTAAGTTGTATGTTGCAACATCGGCAGAGTTGGTCAGAGCCCTCTTATCCCAATATGATGATGATCGAAAAGTGCATGCGGTTTATTATCTGAGTCGAACGCTCCTCAATATTGAGAGACGTTATTCGACTATAGAAAAATTATGCTTGTAATTGTACTTCGTGGCTACCAAATTAAGGAATTATTTATTAGTTGAAAGAATAAATGTAATACCAATGATCGATTTAATGAAATACATGTTGAATCGGCTAATTTTAAATGGCCGAATTGGTAAATGGGTGTTGGCTCTATCCGAGTTTGATCTTTGTTATGTTCCCCAAAAGGCAATAAAATGTCAGGTTATAGCTAATTTCTTGGTTGACCATCCATTTGACTTACAAGATCAGATTTCTACAGGTGTTTTAAATCTATATTACATACATTTAACTCCATGGAAGTTGATCTTTGATGGATCAAAAACTCACAAAGCATTAGGAGCCATAATCATCTTAATTGCACCAAATAGAAATGGCAGGAATTTGCATTTCAATTGGAGTTTGAATGCACTAATAATCAGGCCTAATACAACGTTATGATAATCGTCCTGAAATTATTGATGCAGTTGGGTGCAAGAAATGTGATAATTATAGGCGATTCATAGTTAGTTATTAACCAAATGACATGGCTTTTTAACTATACTAGTGCAACCATTTTACCATACTACGTATTGGTATCTCAGATGATTGATTTCTTTAAAGAAGTAGAACTGACGCATGTGATTAGGGATCATAATATGGACATTAATGAAATGGCATAGTTAGCGGTAGGGCTCAATGTCTTGATGGGATCAGTTGAAAGGACGATTACCATCTAGAGGAGATCTCTACCATCAGTTTTTTAAAGGGAATTTGTTATGGAGATATGTTGGGCTAAGATAGAAGAAGAAGACTAGAGAGCTCCTCTCATGGGTTATCTTAAAAGCCCATGCACTAAGGTTGGTAGGGATGTGAGGAGATTGACCACTAATTATGTCATGATTGACAATGAACTATACCGAAAAGGGGCCGATGGAGTTTTGATCAGATATTTATCCAAAAAAGAAGCCTTATTGGAAATGGGTGAGGTTCATGAAGGGACATGTGGGGCCCACCAGAAAGGAAGAAAAATGAGGCTTCCACTTAGGTGTTATGGGTATTTTTGGCCAACAATGATAGCCGAATGCATCTGATATGCCAAAGGTTGTGAGGCTTGCCAAAAGAACGGACCGATTCAACATGTACCCACAACCGAGATCCATTCAATCATCATGCCTTGGCCTTTCCGAGGATGGGCAATCGATTTGATAAGTCGGATTTACCAACCTTCAACACGCTTGGATTCATTTATTATAGTCGCTACCGATTATTTCATTAAATGGGTAGAGGCAAAACCCAAGGAAGGGATCAGCCATAGAGAGATCATAGAATTCATTGAAAGTAACATTATCCATCAGTTCGAGATTCCACGATCAATAATCATGGAACGAGGTACAACATTTTCAGCAAAAGAGGTGAGGGCCATGGTGGATAAGTTTGGGATTAAAAATTTACATTTGACTCCATATTATGCACATGCCAATGGTCAGGTCGAGGCCAACAATAAAGTAATTAAGAATATCCTAAGAAAAATGATAGAGGGAAGATGAAATATCCTCGTGAATGGCATATGAAACTGTCTAAGGTGCTTTGGGCATATAGAAACTCACTCGCACCAATACTAAGATGAGTCCATTCGCATTAATGTATGAACATGATGTAGTGGCACTCTTGGAAATCACCGTGTCATCTTTGTGAATTGCACATCAGGCCGAGTTAATCCCTCCCGAGTTTACAAAGGCAATGCTAGTCAAGTTCGAAAGGCTAGATGAAACTTGAATGAATGTCCTCAATTTCACCTTGCCAACAAATTGACCGTTGCTCAAGCATATAATAAGAGAGTAAAAGAAAAGTCCCTTGGGGAGGGGGATAAGGTTTGGAAAGTCGTATTGTTGATCTGGCACACAGACTACGCTTTGGGTAAAAAATAGTCTCCCACATGATATGGACCGTATATTTTCGTTCAAGTCCTTAAGGGTGGAGCCTATATCTTGAAGGACATAAACGGAAAATTCATGAAGGCTCCAATAAACAGCTGATTCTTAAAAACATACTATCCCTCTTTATGGGAAGTAGCATAAGGACATGCCAAGTAAATACGAAAAGCATGAGTTAAAGCATCCTATCACAAGCAACAAAATAAATGAAGACAGATTTGTATTGTAAGAAAAGGCCCTTACATTATTGGTTGCTTAATTACAAAAATAAAAAAGGGGGAAAATATAATCAACCAATCGACAAGTTCAAAGGTATGCCGCCTTGAGCTCTTCAAATTCCTTAGCAGCCAACTCCTTTGCCTTCCGAGCTTACATGTGCTTGCTCCTACATGACAGACTCTCGGTCATGGTCTGGTGGAGAAGACCTATCACAATGTCAAGGCGTTAGTTGACTGTTATAACCTCTTGATCGACTTTCAATTCCTTAGACCTGCTAGATTCTTCACGAGTCTAATAAAAATCTATCTGGGACTCGATGAAGGTCAAGAGATCCTAGGAGTCTGGTTGATCCTGTTCTGGATAGAGGAGTGTAGTCTCTGAGAGGTCGACGACTAGGTCATGACGTTGAGCCTCCAGTGATTCCAACATCGCCTTATCGAAGCAATGTTGGCGCGCCCAGTTAAACGATCCTTCCATGCAGCATCGTAGCGGGCCGAGAGGGATTTAGACTCAGCACGGATGGCTGCTTGTTTCTCCAGAAGGTCGGCGTACCATTCTAAGTCCAAATCAGCCTTGAAATAGACATCCCCAAGGTGTTGTAAGGAGGAAAGAACCTCTAGGGTTTCTTAGAGAGGTTCATCAGTTTTTTCCGCCAATGTGGCATACGTGGCAATGGGATAGATGTTGTGAAGGAGAGGTAAATGAGAGAAATATTCGATCCCTTCTTTGAATATTTTCTTCAGGATGATCAGAGATTGTGAGAGAAACATGGTAAAGGTTACGGAAGTCCAGGCCTATTGTTCAGAGGAAGCTGAAGATACGATGCAAAGATGGAATGTATGATTCTTTTATAAGCAATACTAGGAGTAATAAATGTTTGCATTAGATAGGGTACGACAATTTGGATTCTCGAGTTAAGCGATGCGGCGCCGGTTTGGTTCCTAAAAGTTCAAAATGTGTAACAAAAATAAACATGGTTTTCTCGAAAAAAAGGCACACAAATCTCCATTCATCGTGGTCCGGTCAGCAAACAACTATGAAAAAAACTAAGTGTTGCGTGGCCGAGCTTTAAAGAAAAATATGGTTGATGAGGCACATCGATAAGTCGATATATATCATGACTTGATATCAGTCAAAAGCAATTGTTCACCAAGTCCTCTACTATCATAGCGAGAAGTTTTAGTCAATTGATCGTTTTGAATATCTTAAGCCATGACCGATAGAGGTGCTAAGGTAGAGTGATATCCCAGAAGAACAATTCAATAAATAATACGTCTTTCTATGATATACAGCAAAATGAAGATTGACAAGTATGTGAAAAATATGAAAATTGATAAAAAGATAGTTTATTTGAAAGTAGGTTGGCCATCGACCACATTATAGAAGTATAAGAAAAAAGAGAAATAAAGCAGTTCAGGAAAAAATTTCTTTTATTCCTTCGAACTAATCGAGGAGTTGCTTCTTCTCAGCCTCAACCTGTTCCCACCTCAATTTCTAATCGGCTCCTTTCTCAATAAGGATGGGGCATAAGGTGTAGGAGTTGGTCGACTCGGACACCATGAGTAGAGACTCGGTGCTCGGCTAATGTCTTCCTAAACAAGCTCATCTTCGACCAAACTTGGTAGCTAGTGATTTGTGAATCGAGGAAAGAGGAGAGATCCTCGGGAACAACTGGATCCTTGGGAGCGAAGGAACACTCTTTCCCCTTCATGTCCTCAAATAACCCAGTGCATTGTGCCTGTGGTACACAGAGTATATAGTACAGTTAAACTAATGAATTTGGTTCCACCATAATCGGTTGGTCCAGGCCAGCTTATAAGCTTCATTGACTACTAGGGAATCTTCCTTAGTCATAGCCTATTGTCGAAAATATCGAACAAGCTACTTGGACTCAAAGATGAGTTAAAAGTAGTGATTTTTTTATAAAATACAAGTGTTTTAGTGTTTGTAGAAGGTCTTCCAACTTAACATCTGATTCAGCCGCTTCCGAGGCCTCCCTGATGAAGTGATTAACATAGAAGATCAACGAAGATTGACTAAAGTTGACGAGACCCTGGTCAAAATTTTCCTTCAAATAGTTATTCGCACCATTAAGGAGGGAAGAGGAACTGGAATTGGAAGCCATGATTATAAGAGCAGGAATTTAGAAAGTCTATGTTGATGTCAGTATAGTTCAGGATAGGGTCTAAGGCAGTTTAAATAAGCAATTACGGAGCCCATGTCTGAGGCAGTTATGGCAGGCAAGGGCATTTCGTGTTCTAAGAGAATAAAAGAATGCATCATTGGGTTTTGAAGAATAGAAAAGAAAATCATTAAGTAAAGGCGACCGATGATAAAAGAGGACTCAATGGCCAATTTTATCAATAATGGTCACAGTACAAAGATTGGCAATTATAAATCAAAGGAAGAAAATTGTTGAATCGAGCTTTGCCTCTTCTAGTCGATCCTTCATTGTATGCAGAGCATCCACATGTTTGACAACTGCTCGACGATCTTGGCCGATTGTTGTTGTTTGAGCCTTAGCGAATATACCCAAGTCTTCAACCATTTTCTTCTACTGATTGCATTCAATGCTCCTCTCCTTAAAGTTTCTCCTCAACGTCATTAGTTCGGCCTCTAAAGCAATGTTCTGTATGCTCATTTCCTTTAACTTGGCAACAGATGTCTTTAATTCCTTGTGGCTGGCCAATACCTTATTGACAAAATCTTAGGCTGCAACCATTTGAGATTATGTTGTTACAAGCTCATTCTCGAAGCGACCAATGATGGTGCAGAGTTCATGCTTCTCTTTAATGTATCTCAAGAAATCCTTAAGGGCTGATAATTTGGCCATGAAACTTATGTCTGTACAAGAGAAGGCCCGATATTAGCTAGGTGAGCCTATCAATCACTTTGACTGATGCAGTCTCAGATAATCTTGAATGTACAAGGGTTCAAAGCTCTTCTTTGAGACATTGCAATTCAATCGAGAAAGAAGGTGACTTGTCGACACTGATATTGTCAGTAAGAGCTTGTTGGAGGGAGGAGAGAATGTCTTCAACCAGAAGTGAGTCTTCACTGGTTGCAGAGGAGTTCGAGGAGTCATCAAAGATTATCGAGGTTGATATGGGAATCCGAGCCGAATTAGGCAAAAGGATATCATCCACAGGGGTCTCCTCTACTTCCTGATCATGGATAATGACCTCGCATGTTGCATCCAGTTGAAGAAGTTCTTCAATGGTTGAGGGAAGAGACGCGACGGTTGGAGGAAATTACTGAACAGGAGGAGGAATAGGTCGAGGAGACTATCCTTTATTCAATCCCTGAGGAGTGGCACTCAAGGGGACGCCCATCTTCTTCTTCATCTTTTTGGTCAACAACAGTAAGTAACATCTGAGGAAAGTCGACCATATATTCAGACTTGGTGATAAGAGTCGTAACTTCATGAGAAGCATGAGAAGGAAGGGCCCCGATGTTAATCATGCCCTCAGAGTCAATAGTTTGCACGTCAGGAATCTCAATAGCATCAGTCATTGGTTGGCGTTGTTTTTATGGCGATAACTCTCCAGTAACTACAAAGGAAAACAAAGTTAGCAGAAAATTGAGATAAAAGACTCAAAGCAGTTATACGAGTGAAAATAACATCCACCTAAATTAGAACAGACAACGTAGGTGACGAATTGTTTGTCCATAGTTTGAAGGTTTTTGATCATCATCGTCATTGCTCGAGTAGAAGTGGGTAACGGTGGCGGATTGGGGTGATAAGGAGTAAGATATTTTTCATCGAATGGAAGATCGGGATTATTTAATCTTTCCCTATTCTACCACCATTTATTCTAGCATTTATTATAGTAAGCTTCTTGGTGTCGTTTTAAACCTTCCTCGATTTCTTTATAATAGTCTTCAATAGAGAGCCCTGACAAATATTTGGTTTTTAAGTATTTTTCAAATGAAGACACAGCCTCAACCGAGGAAGTACTTGATTGTCGTCGTCCTTTAGATGAGGTCGATAACAGCCGATTCACTATGGTCCGCTGAGGAGGTGGGTTAGAGTGTTTGAAGATTAACGTAGGAGGTTTAGGAGGTGGACTGAGAGGGGTTCCTAACTCAAGGATTCACTTTGGAACTAATGGAGGCAATCAAGCTGGTGGAGATGTGGGGGCGACAGGTGCCTTCACTGTAGGTTTTTGGCACTTTGGTTGAGGAGTTGTCTCAATCGATGAAGCTTGCGGAGGGAAGATAGTGGCCGATTTTATCTCCAGTTTATTGGTTTTCGGTTCGGAGTCGGGGCCGATTGGGATGCTGCTCTTTTAAGCTCTATAATGACCCTCCCACCAACTGGTGAAAGTGTCTATTACTTGAGGTTGATTCGGAAATAAGGGAGATCAAGAGTCAGACCGGCCGACTGAAAAGTAGAGTGGAGAGAATGATAAAGGTCATCGGCAATCGGCTGAGTGAAGGGAGGTTGGTTACAGGTCGTCTGAACAAATGGACAATGGATGCACTGGACCAGACCATACTAATGGGCGAGCAGGTTTGAACGGTACTTGTGACGCTGTGAAATTCAAGAGCCGAGTAGGAACAAGGCTCCCAAATTCCCAGGTGCCACGTATGCCCTAACGGGCCTCATATGCAACTGTAGATAGAGTATCCTGTGGGCGATGGAGAATTAATCAAAGCATAGAGCAGCAACAATATATCATGCGGAAATGCCAAGTACTACTAATCATGTAAATATCCAGACACAAGTTCAAAATATCCAAAATAATATCTAATCAGGGATCTAGTCCCATCCATATATATAACCCAAAATAACTAGGGTCCTGGCCCAATCTCGCGATATCCAAACTTGAACTAGAAAGACCTGCCGAAGGTCTGGAAGTATGCTCGCTCCTCCTAGACATCCTCACCAGCATCCTCCAGCGCATCCTGTTCCATTTTCCTTACATCTATAACAGGTTTTGGTTGGTGTTTTAAAACACCATCCCAGAGTAGGAGTGAGTAGCTAACTCAGTGGTACCATTAACAGTAAGTTGCACGAATTATCATACACAAGAGTAAATTTACTGGAAAGCATACATTCATAGAACCCTAGATACTCTGATTAATGCAATACATGATTTAATGAAATGATGCATGCCTCTCACCACAACACTCCCCCTTGCGACACCATCTAATGTTCGCGAACCAACACTCTCACAAGCGACCACGACTGCCATATCGTAAAAGTAACCAATACATGTAGTGCACATGTTAGCCGAGTGATTATTTTAGGTTCATTCATCCAGCAGGTTGGGGAAACCGAGATTCTTCGATGGAACATGCTCTAATCCAATCACGCGGCTCTAATGGTCGTGGCCGTATGGCTCTCGTGATCCTTAGCCCTTTGGGTTCATCATTCCCATAACTTTCAAGCTCATACGAAAATAGTTAGGACTTTAGAGTCCTGCTCGCGGTCACTACGGGGAGGTCGTCACCAAGCATAGCCGACAGCTCGGGCATAGTGTCCCATACCACCTTCCCCTGCTCACGAGTCTTTGGTGCTCACTCGTAACTACGAGGCCAACAAGACGGACATAGTATCTCATACCACCATCCCCGGCTCATGAGTCTTGTGGCCCAAAATCATGATTATCAGTGGGCGCAAGGGTTACAGAGTGCCTCGGGTTCCAGTAGGTGTGTATAATCATGGTTAACATACAAGGATGGCCAACCAGTGGACTAATCTGCCCCTACGAAACAACCCATGGACTGCACGGCTTGAAGACCACGTCTCCTGTAGTCCAACAACGGCCGACACTTCGCGGTTCGACTAGTCAAGCCAAACTTGCCCGTGGGTTGACCCAAGGAAAGGTTACCCAAAAGGAGTTCCGGTTGGTTTAGCCAATCCATAAAGGGACATGTGCACAAGTATATAGCATGTATTCAGCAATTTTCAGGGCTAATCTAATAAACAAACAGCATGTTCTGAATTCCAACAACATGGACAGCAATACACTAGACTCCATGACACAGTGGCATGTGACAAACCATCCTATGAGATTAGCCATAATGGGGATCAAGTTCAACAGATTGGACAGCCGTACACCCAATTCACATAATTCGATTTAATGTACCAACATAAGTTATGGAATTCATCAAGCAACATCTAGCATGAATCGACAACAATCATATGGCATACAAATCATCAGCGACCAACATGTAATTTACCAATCACAACCAACATGTGACATACCATTCAGCAAATTGACATGTAACGTACAAATCAACCACATTTGGAGAATTGTACTTGAAATTCCCTAAATTTGATTGACAAGTCAGCAACCTACACATCAAGAGATCCTCGGGACCTAATTCCCCTTCTCAATTTTTGGGGAAAATCCTATGTATATGTTCTAAATCAAGTAACATTCAAAATTTAGCAACATGCATTCACATATAGTACCCAAATCCACTATGATTCACGCTAGGCATGATAATCGGCCACTTAAAGGTAATGGTCCGCACTTATTATTAATTAGAGGTCCCTCTAGCATCGTCGGGTTAGTAAACTTGACGTGTCAGAACCCCGCATCATATGAATTTCGTGGTAAGGTGCATTCATGTGGTTTATAGCTAGGGAGAGATGGATGGGAGTTCAGATTTTTACCTTGGATGGACGTAGCTCGTCCCTACGGCGATCAGTCGAAATTCCCGACAATGTGGAGATGATTGTGCGGGAAATTTTGGTCTCCAAGCACAACATGCACCCCACACCATTCTCTCCCTCTCTTTCTCTTCTCTCTCCTCCCTCCCTCTCTCAGCTGCTGAATTTCTGTGGGAGTGAGAGAGAGAGAGGAGGGTTAATTATACTTGAAATTAGATCAGTTGGCCTGGGTTCCATTAATAGCTTTAAAACGGCCTTGTGGGACCCATTTCTGACTATTGGGGCTGCCCTGACGACCCCCTAGCCATTTAATTCATGGGATAGGTGCCCCATGTCCTAATGAAAGGCTAAGTAAAGTTTGACGGCAAACGGACGCTAGGTTTTATCGCAATGGTCCGGTTTGCGATCAACGGTCACCGATTCTCGATCATAGGTCAGATTTTGTGGACGAGTGTAGGGAAATATCTTCAGCCTTTGGCGTAAGTTTGTAAAAAATCCAACAGCTAAAATGCCCTGATTCACTGACTCAAGCAGTGAGGCCATTTGATTTAAAATTCCAGACTTTTATTCCAAAGTTACGGCGACTTGCATTTTACAAGTGCCGACTGGATGGCGCAATTTATTCATTTTCGGGCGTTATCCGAGTCCGTCGTCCGCGATGGGCCACAAGACCAGTAAGGCCCATGGCCTCCCTAGGTTTCAGAATTTTTTGTCCTTCCTTAGGCAGTGTACGGCTCATACAAACAGTCGCCAAGTACAATAGGGCTGACCGGCTCTACGGCCCGTGTTCGGCCCGAGCACAATTGGATTTAATCGCATTAGTAGCTTAATCGGAATTAATTTATCGATAATAAATCCACAAGTGCAATCGAATCGTACTGTCCTGCACCAATTCACACGTACATGCCTTAGGACACTGTTTCGATTTGGCTGGGTGTTACAATCTACCCCCATTATAAATAAATTTCATCCTCAAAATTTGTACCTATTTGTATTGCTTGAGCAGGTTAGGTATGCTTGTGGCTTTCGGCTTCCGTCTCCCAGGTGCCTTCTTCTTCCCTGTGATCGTCCATAACACCTTAACTAGCAGGATCACCTTGTTCTGCAACACTGCTCCTTCCTATCTAAAATTCGCGTGGGTCTGAGGATAAACATGGCGTTGTCCTTGAGCTCTACGTGCTCCCACCGGATGGTGTGAGTAGGGTCGGGGACGTACTTCTTAAGCATGGAGACGTGGAACACATTTGTACTCCGACAAGTGGAGTGGGTAAGGCCAGGCGATATGCAACAGGGCTTATACAATCCAGGATTTGAAAAGGCCCAATATATCGCTGGGTGAGTTTTTCCTTCTTGCCAAAACGTAAGACTCCTTTCATTGGAGAAATTTTTAGGAACACATGGTCTCCTGTTTCAAATTCTAGGTCCCTTCGTCTCGTATCCACATAGCTCTTTTGCCTACTCTAGACCGTTAAAAAAATGACACCTAATGATTTCAATCTTCTTGGTGGTTGTCCGTACCAGTACCGCCTTATTAGGCTCTTCTCACCAATCTTCGCCCAACAATGAGGACCTCGACATGGGTGCCCATATAAAGCCTCATAAGGCGTCATGCCAATGCTAGCTTGGAAGTTATTGTTGTAGGCGAACTCGGCATAAGGAAGGCACTCATCCCAACTATCTATGAAATCCAGTGCACATGCTCTCAGCATATCTTTCAGTATCTGATTTACCCATTCTGTTGCCCCATCTGTCTATGGGTGGAAGGCAGTGCTGAACTTCAACTTTACTCCCATAACCTCCTGTATTCAAATCCAGAACATCGAAGTGAACCGTGTATCTCGATCCGACACGATCTCCAAAGGAACTCCATGGAGCCATATTACTTCTTTAATAAATAGTCTGGCCAAATCGTCGGCTGAGTAAGAAGCTCGAATCAGAAGGAAATGAGCCAATTTCTCTATTGGTCCACATCACCCAGATTGAATCACGTCCTTTCTTTTTCTTGGGCAAACCCGAAATGAAGTCCATAGATATAAAGTCTCATTTCCATTCGACAAGAGGCATGACTGCAAGAGGCCTGGTGGTCGGCGATGCTCGGTTTTGACTTGCTGACATGTGAGGCATCGAGACACATAGTCGGCTATTTCCCTCTTCATATTATCCCACCCAATAATTCTGCTTGAGGTCCCAGTACATTTTGGTGCTCCCTGGATGCATCGCCAATTTGGAGTTATGGGCTCATTTAACAATTCTTCTTTTAATCCGGGATGGTTTGGGACACAAAGGCGACCTCAGAATCGTAGGCCACCATCAGAGCTGATCCTCCATTCTGAGTCACTCCAGACTTTTGCAAATTCTCTCATCTTTCTTAACAATTCATTGCCCCTTTGGGCCTCGATAATCTGACTATTGATCATTGGCTGAGTGTGAACATGAGCGATGACTCGTACGACGGTTCTTCCATCGTCAATTTCAATTCAAAATCCCATACAAAACTCCACCATGCTCCACTCTCCCACCATTAATGGAGCCAAATTCCAATGCCTTCTTTCGGCTCAACGCATCGGCCACTAAATTGGCTTTGCCGGGATGATAGGAGACTTCGAACTTAAAATATTTCAACGTCTCCATCCAGCAACGTTGTCTCATATTCAAGTCTCTTTAGGTGAAGATGTATTTGAGACTCTTGTGATCGCAGAATAGCTCAAATTCCTCCCCGTAGAGGTAATGTCTCCATAGCTCAAAGTGAAATAACTGCTGCCAATTCGAGGTCATGGGTAGGGTAATTTTCTTCATGCTTCCTCAATTGCCAAGAGGCATAGGCAATGACCTTGTCCTTCTACATAAGGACGCAACCACCCGATCCCACTCGGGATACATTTGTGTAGATAGTGTACTTGACTCCTTGTTCAGGTAAAATGAGCACTGGAGCCGAGTCAACTTCTCTTTCAATTCTAAGAAGTCCACTTCTGCCTTTTCGTTCCAGGCGAACTTAATATCCTTCATGGTGAGTAAGGACAAGGTCGAGCTATTTTCGAGAAATCCTTGATGAACCATCGGTAATACCCTGCCAATCCCAGGAAACTCCTTACTTCAGTAACTGAGACCAGTTGCTTCCAATCTTGCACCGTTGCCACCTGTTAGGTCCATAGAGATGCCTTAGACACCACGTGACCCAAGAACTTGACTTCTTCTTTCTAGAAGTCGCACTTTTGGATCGAGCAATAACCTGTTTCACTTAAGCGTTTCTAAGACCGCTCGTAGGTGTTCTTCATGCTCCCTACGACTTTTGGAGTATATTAGGATGTCATCTATGAATACAATGATGAACCAGTACAGGAAGGGTCTAAAAACTCTGTTCATTAAGTCCATGACACAGTTGGCGCATTCGTGAGTCCGAAAGGCATGACTAGGAACTCATAGTGCCCAAAGCTAGTTCTGAACGACATTTTTGGCACATCTTCTACCCTAACCCGCAATTGATGGTATCCAGATTGTAAGTCGATTTTCAAGAAGTACTAGGCACCTCTCAATTGATCAAACAGGTCATCAATTCTAGGCAGCGGTATTTATTCCTCACGGTGACTTGGTTCAATCTTCAGTAATCAATGCATTATCGTAAGGTACCGTCTTTCTTCCTCACAAACATGACTAGGGCACCCCAAGTGACACACTGGGTAAAATGAAACCTGAGTCTAACAGATCGTCGATCTGGATTTGAAGTTCCTCCATTCACATAGAGGCATATAGTAAGTTGGAAGGGAGATTGGCATGGTGCCCGGTACCAAATCTATGGTGAAATCAATCTCCCTTCGGGGAGGGAGTCCCGGTATGTGCTTGAACACATCAACGTAGTCCCGAACAATGGGCGTGCATGTAAATGAAAGTTCTTCACCGCTCTTTTCTAATGAAGCATAACATAAGACTCGTTGTGGATAACTAACCTGAATTGGGAATGTAAAGGACGAGCTATCGTCTTCATGGATCGTCACCGTCCAGTTTTCGCAATCAATCTCGACTCTCATTGTGGAGAGCTAATTCATGCCCAGAATGATATCGTAGTGGAAGACCCTCTTGACTATAAGATCCACACGTATCCTCTTTCCCCCAAGTCAATGGGGCAACCTCGGCATACTGATGTAGCTTCAGTGAAAGTTCTGGTTGCCACTATGATCCTCACTTCCGACATGGGAGTGGTGGGTAGTCCTAGATGCTTGACAGTTGTGTATGATATAAGCAACGTTGTGGACCCAGTGTCCATAAGAAGAAAAATAGGGATACCTCGAATGTGGGCTGTCAATTCAAATGTTAAAGGCACGGTCGTGGCTGCATCCACACCTTCTGCTCCTAGCGCGTGTACACGAGCTTGTTGCGGCCTATTGGGCTGGTGCGTGGCCCATGGCAGCGGCCTATTCTGAGGTGTCGGCAACCTATGAAACTGTTGGGCCGAACCCGTGGCTCACTGAAGAGGGAGCAGGTAACTCTTGTTGGGGTGGTCGGTTGATACGCTGAGGGGGCGTATAGCCATGGTCCCTCATCCTGGAGAAGCAGAAAGCCTCCGAATGCCCCACCCTTTTGCAGTACCCACAAATACAATTGAGTCAGGCATGGCGGGTGGAAAAGGTGCATGCGGGGAGGCGAGATCAGGTGCGGCTTTCTTCCTGAGGAGAAGAAGACTATCCTCCTGATCTGCCTCGAGAATCAGCTTGGAGGCGTGCTCAGGAGACCCACTCTCCATCCTGCTCCGATCGTAAAGACATCTCTACTAGCTCGGCATAGGTATGGATATTCGCATCGCACATCCTGGTGCGAATACCGTCTCTTAGTCCTTCAGCAAAGTGCCTCATCCGAGTCTCTTCATCAACAACTATCCGAGGGGCGTAGCGGGATTATTCATTGAACTGGTTCTCATACTCGGCCACTGACATCCCCCCTTGTTGGAGGCGTAGGAACTTGTTCTCCTTTTCGATTCGGTAGGTTCGAGGAAAGTACTTCTGGAAGAAGCGAGTACCGAAGTCTTCCCATGTCCATACAAAGTTGGCGGGGACGGTTCTTAGCACATTATCACACCATACATCGGCCTCCTTTTCAAATAGATAGGAGAATAACTCCACCTGTTCCGCTTCAGTGCAGTGGAGAGGCCGAATTGCCTTGACAACCCAATTTAGCCAACTCTCGGCCTCCTCAGGTCGATGCGTGCCAGTGAAGGTTAACGGCTTGAGCCTTTAGAAGCGTTCGAAGAGGTTATATGGAGTCAGACGTCCTTGACTGCTCTGGGAAAGGCATGTTCATGTGGTGAGCCATGGCTCCCACCGAGGTATGTAGAGATTTTTGTTGTTGCTGCATGACATGTAACATTTGTTCCATGGTGCCCATTGTTGGGCTGCCTGGTATTAGGAGGTCTCGCCTTGAGTCAATGGCACCTCTGGCAAGTGGTCTGGTAAGTCACCCCTACGTCGGGTTAGTCGGCTCTGCCTTGGCAACCTTATTGCTCATTAAGGGCAGTGCATCCTCACTCGTCTCTTCCGCCGAGAGCTAGGCGGACTACTAAGCGGCCATCACCCTGAGGCTCATTGCCCTGAAGAGCATACTCATATCATTTAGTAACATTAAACCAATGGATGCAGCGATTTAGCACATACACATTCTGATAGAAATATTAGGCAAGTATTATCAATTATCATAACATTTCAACACATTACTTAAATTTAGGCAACTTTAAGCATTTCATTAGACAAAATTGTCAATGATACATATGCTAGGGCATTACATGTACAAAGACGGATAATGCAAAGTTGCTAGTAACTAGGAAAGCTTAAAAACCTATGACCTAAAACAAGCAAAGAGAACTCATCTAAAGCTACTACTTAGAAGGGCGACTATATGTCCTAATCCTCAGACTCCGACGAAGGTGGAGGTGCTCCCTTTTTCTACACACAGCACAGGATTGCTTTCATTGTGCGGGACAGCTTCTTCAGTTGCCTTTCCAAGTTTCCCTGCTTCTCTTCAATCTTAGCTAGGCGGACGTCAAGCGCATCCTGACTCTTGTGCTCACTACTAGTGGCAGGTGGTTCCCAGTCAATGTACTAGGCCTCTCCTCCTTCCTCTTCTTCTTCTCCTTCTTCAGCTTCACTCTCTTCCTCCACTTCGTCCCCAAACTCTTCTATGCGGGCCCTAAGCTGCTTAGGGCCCATCTTCATGTTGTTGAAAGTATTCTCATCAATCATCAAGATCGGGACGGGGAGCTCTTCAGGCTATCTATACCCAAAATTATGGGCAATCTTACAGATCAACCGGCCAAATGGGAGAGTCTGTTTCTCTTGAGGGGATTGTGTGGCCTTCATAATTTCAGTTAACACAAGTGTAGGTAGGCAGACCTTCTCCCCCTGCCCCCTAGGTAGAGGAAATCTATCATGAACAGGGTGCATTCCGTGCGGTTACTCGACCTCAGATACATGTTGTAAGCGCAAATGTGGTGGAGTAACCGATAGTCAGGGGTCAGGTACGTCGATTTGACACTGTTACCGTGCCTCCACTCAACAAGTTAGCTGCATAAGTGGCGTGTGTAGTAGTCCCGTATTCGCTTTTCCGACATGCTATCCTCACTATCATGAATGACTCCACACTTTACCCCGAGGATGCGTGCAATCATATCCACGTCGACACGAGCCTCCTGTCTACCAAGACTAACAAAGAATCCAAGCGGCGAGAGAGAGGGCTTCTGCAGGTGTGCATAAAAGGTCCGCACTAGACCCGCATTGGCTCGATACTTCCCTTCGAACATCGAGCTCCAACCATTCTCGAGAAGGTAGTCGAGTAGTTGATGTTCACCAAATAGTTTTTCGTCCACGTGCGCATTGAACACAACCTTGTGGTTTCTAAACTTACCGTACTCGATGCCCGGCGGTACCGCTCTCGTAGGCAGGGCTAGGGGATCAAGATCTTGTTTCGACCTCCATTCGGTGCTTAGGCCGCACCGGCTTCTAGTTTTTTCTTGGATCTTCTCTCTCGGCTCCGCCCGGCTTCGTCGGGGGCTGCCCGTTTCTTCCCCATGAGTGATAGGAGCATGGAGATAAAGAAGATGGACATTACTACTTCAAAGAAAGACATGGGATTTGAGTTTCCACTCTTTGCTCAAGAATGAAGCAAGGGATGAAATTTTCTTAGAGAAGGTGGTTGTTAGCTGATGGATTTGAGGAAATGAGGGTCGTGGGTCCCTTAGTGGAGGGGTTTTGTGCTCAAATGGGTAAGATTGGGTGGATAGGAAAATGATTTGGTACGATTAGGGGTTAGAATGGGTTGAAGGTGGCGCATGAAAGCAAGAAGATGGGCTTTCAAAGCTCGGAAATGAAGATTTGAAAGAGAGGAAGAGGTTAGAAGAGGAATAAGGGGGGTAGGGAATGGTAGGAAATGGCTTAGGGAGGGGTCCCTAAGCTTTAAAAGGGGTTTAAGGGGATTAGAGGGGGTCCCCACGCGTGGGAGGGCCCCTCATGATCATCAGACCGGCGGTGCGCCACCGTCCTCTGGTGGGTCTGGTGGCGTGCTGCTGATTTGGCGGTGGCCTGCCACCCCTGGGTCCCCTTTAAAGCTCGTGGGGCCGCATCAGTCCCCTTCTGTGTACTTGTTAGGTCCCCCGATCATAGGGTCCACTCATCGCAGCCCAAAGATCGTTCTATTGCATTGATGGGGATCTCTCGGGCTTAAAAATCTCTTTAAACGATGGCCCAAGTGGGCTTGAAGTCCTTTAGATTCGAGGCGGAGATGTTCCGTCTCGCCCCAACTGGAAATCGAGGGGATCCTACGTCAGGTAACACCGTTGGACCTATACACTGGACATTTGGGATCGCATGAGCTAGTTGTGCAGCTTGATCCTAATGTATTGAGGTCGGGTCAACTCAAATCGTCAAACTTTCCAATTAAAAGTGATTTGGATCACTTCGTGTAGCCTAGATCTTTCTATTCGCAAACCCTAGGCTAGTGTTTAGTTTTCGGACTTGCTAAATGGCATGATCCCGGGATCTTATTAATGTCTCTAAGTTCAATCGCTCCCCCTAGGTCGGAAATGCGTCATGATAAACCCATCACCCTAGGCCCAGCTTAACCCGAACCATGCTTTAATTCCAAGTTGTAACGCCCCGAAATTCACAAGCCGAGTAAAAACTCAGCTCCCGAATTTCCAAGTGCTACGTATGCCCTAACGGGCCTCGTATGCAATTGTACATAGAGTATCCTATGGGCGATGGAGAATTAAACCAAGCATAGAGCAACAATATATCATGCAGAAATGTCAAGTACTACTAATCATGTAAATATCCGAACACAAGTTCAAAATATCCAAAATAATATCCGATCAGGGATCTAGTCCCATCCATACATATAACCCAAAATGACTAGGGCCCTGGCCCAATCCCACGATCTCCAAACCCGAACTAGAAAGACTCGTCGAAGGTCTGGAAGTATGCTCGCTCCTCCTCGACGTCCTCACCGGCATCCTCCAGCGCATCCTGCTCCATTGTCCCTGCATCTATGATAGGTTCTGATTGGTGTTTTAAAACACCGTCCCAGAGTGGGAGTGAGTGGCTAACTCAGTCGTACCATTAACAGTAACTTGCACAAATTATCATACACAAGAGTAAATTTAGTGGAAAGTATGCACTCACAGAACCCTAGATACTCTGATTAATGCAATGCATGATTTAATGAAATAATGCATGCCTCTCACCACAACACTCCCTCTTGCAACACACCATTTAACATTCATGAACCAACACTCCTACAAGCGACCACAACTACTAAATCGTAAAAGTAACCAATACATGTAGTGCACATGTTAGCCGAGTTGATTAGTTAGATTCATTCATCCAGCAGGTTGGGGAAAACCGAGATTCCCCGACGGAACATTGCCCTAATCCGATCACACAGCTCTAATGGTCGTGGTCGTATACCTCTCGTGATCCAAAGCCCTTGTGGGTTCGTCATTCCCATAACTTCAAGCTCATATGAAAATAGTTAGGACTTTAGAGTCCTACTCTTGGTCACTACGGGGAGGTCGTCACCCTAGCACAGGCCGACAGCTTGAGCATAGTGTCTCATACCATCATCCCTGGCTCACGAGTCTTTGGTGCTCACTGGTCACTATGGAGAGGCTCGTCACCCCAGCATAGGCCGATAGCAAGGGCATAGTGTCCCATGCCACCATCCCTGGCTTATGAGTCTTGTGGGCCGCATATCATGAATATCAGTGGGCGCAAGGGTTACAAGGTACCTCGGGTTTGAGTAAGCGTGTACAATAATGGTTAACATACAAGGATGGCCAACCAGTGGACTAACCTGCCCCCACGAGACAACCACGGACTACACGGCTTGAGAACAACGTCTCGTGTAGTCCAACAATAGCCGACACTTCGCGGTTCGACTAGTCGGGCCAAACTTGCCCGTGGGTTGACCCAAAGGAAAGGTTACCCAAAAGGAGTTCCAGTTGGTTACCCAAACCATAAAGGGACGTGTGCGCAAGTATATAGCATGTATTCAGCAATTTCTAGGGGCTAATCTAACAAACAAACAAACAGCATGTTCTGAATTCTGACAACATGGATAGCAATACACTAGACTCCATGACACAGTGGCATGTGACAAACCAATCCTACGAGATTAGCCGCAATGGGGATCAAGTTCAACAATATTTCAGTAGTTCAACAAATTAGACAACCGTACACCCAATTCACATAATTCGATTTAATGTACCAGCATAAGTTATGCAATTCATCAAGCAACATTTAGCATATGAATCGACAACCATCATATGGCATACAAATTAGTGACCAACATGCAATTTACCAATTAGCAACCAACATGTGAATACCATTCAGCAAATCGACATGTAACGTACAAATCAGCCACATTTGGAGAATTGTACTTGAAATTTCCTAAATTTGACTAACAGGTCAGCAACCTACACATCAAGAGATCCTCGGGACCTAATTCCCCTTCTCAATTTTTGGGGAAAATCCTACGCATATGTTCTAAATCAAGTAACATTCAAAATTTAGCAACATGCATTCACATATAGAACCCAAATCCATTATGATTCACGTTAGGCACGATAATTAGCTACCTAAAGGTAATGGTCCACACCTATTGTCAATTGGAGGTCCTTGGAGTCACTCTAGCGTTGTCAGGTCAGTAAACTTGACGTGTCAGAACCCTGCATCATATGAATTCTACGGTAAGGTGCATGCATGTGGTTTATAGCTAGGGAGAGATGAATGGGAGTTCAGATTTTTTAACTCGGTCAGACGTAGCTCGTCCCTACAGTGATCAAGTCAAAATTTCTGACAATGTGGAGATGATTGTGCGGTGAATTTCGGTCCCTAAGCACAACATGCACCCACACACACCACTCTCTCTCTCTCTCTCTCTCTCCTCTCTCTCTCTCTCTCTCTTCTCTCTCTCTCTCTCTTCTCTCTCCTCTCTCCTCTCTCCCTCTCTCAGCTGCTGAATTTCTGTGGGAGTGAGAGAGAGAGAGAGGGTTTAAGGGTTTTATACCCTGAAATTAGATCAGTTGGCCTTGGGTTCCGTTAATAGCTTCAAACGGCCTTGTGGGACCCATTTTAGACTATTGGGGTTGTCCTGACGACCCCCTGGCCCATCTAATTCATGGGACAGGTGTCCCATGGCCTAATGAAAGGCTGGGTAAAGTTTGACGATAAACGGACAAGAGGTTTTATCGCAATGGTCTGGTTTGCGATCAAAGGTCACCGATTCTCGATCAAGGGTCAGATTTTGTGGATGAGTGTAGGGAAATATCTTCAGCCTTTGGTGTAAGTTGTTAAGAAATTCGACGGCTGAAATGTCCTGATTCACTAACTCATGCAGCGGGGGCATTTGATTTAAAATTCCAGACTTTTATTCTACAGTTAAGGCGACTTGCATTTTACAAGTGCTAACTGGATGGTGTGATTTGTTCATTTTCGGGTGCCGTCCGAGTCTGTCGTCCGCGATGGGCCATAAGCACAATGAGGCCTGGCCTCCCCAGGTTTGGAATTTTCTGCTCTTCCTTGGGCGGTGTACAGACAATCACCAAGTACAATAGGGTTGACCGACTCTACGACGGCCTGTGTTCAACCCGAGCACAATTAGATTCAATCACATTAGTAGCTTAATCTGGATTAATTTATCAGTAATAAATCCACATGTGTGATCGAATCGTACGGTCATGCGTTAATTCACATGTAGACGCTCGAGACACTATTCCGATTGGGCCGGGTGTTACAATACTGCTCAATTCCAGCTTTGGCATTCTTGCCAGTGTTAATTGTACAGCCATAAGGGAGATCCCTACATATGAGGTAACTCTCCCACGCATGATGGATCTTAGATGCCTCCTGATCGAATATATTCTCGTTGTGGCCGGTGAACCAAGTTGGGCCGAACTCTTTATCATGAAAGGGAGTGAACGATCGACTTCGCTTACCTTTATTCAAAGAAAAGAATAAGGATTCCATATAGAAGGAACATGTACGGATCGTCTAGGGAGAATGGATGACGCATTCACCATATGAAGAGTAAACATCGATCATCGAAATGTAGGGGAGCATGTACAAGGGAAGGACAAAGTATTCGATGATCCACATCTGAAGAAGCCATAATGGTCCTCCTCCAAGATATAGACCTATG
The DNA here is from genome assembly GCA_021015155.1 of Magnolia officinalis. Classification (NCBI taxonomy): domain Eukaryota; kingdom Viridiplantae; phylum Streptophyta; class Magnoliopsida; order Magnoliales; family Magnoliaceae; genus Magnolia; species Magnolia officinalis. The sequence continues at coordinate 12,038 of JAJHSJ010000938.1, read as the reverse complement.
GTGTAGTGATATCGAAAATGCCTCCGTATAGGTGCCTGAGTACAAAAGGTGTCAGAGCTAGTTTTTAACCTTGTGCGAGCACCCAACCAATTGAACGTACTCATTCATGATCTGCAGAGCATTCACGCAGAGTAAATGTCGGCAGATCTAGAGCAATAAGAAGGCCATATGTTCTTTATAATTGACCAGGCCTCCACGTTTGTAGTACGTCTGCATGAAATGGGAATGTACTTTACCTGCCTTATTTGTTAAGCATTTGGGTTCTTTCTAAGTGAAACCAGGGGAGATGGCCTCGCCTAAAGGAAGGAGTTGGGTTAGAGCTGCAACGTCCAAGATTGTTGGACTCATAAGGCTGCATCCAAAAAAGAATATGTTGGTGGATGGGCTCCAAAATGTTGAAGCTGTTGTGAGAAGGGAAATATCTGATGGATAGTCGTGGACGGAGAGTTTGATGCAATCGTAAATGCCAGAATTCCTCCATGTTGCCTTGTATTGAGATGAGGCGTGAGCGAGCCACATATCCCATTCCGGCAGTGGTCTCGGCTAGGATCGTGGATTCTTCAGAGCATTGGTGGGTTCGAGAATCAATTTCGATTGACTCAACAAAGTCTCTCCTAGACAGATCGGAAACAAGGGATCCATCATGCTAACTTCGTCAGTATCGATCGCAGGAGAGAATGATAGTCCCATATAATAATAGTCTCCAATGGGCAATTTGAAGACTATATTATTGGAATTTTTTTTTTTTAGAATTGGCATATATTACTGTAAGTCATCTTGATGAAAGGATGAGGAAGAAGATGATGAGACAACAATTGTTAGAGTACGAGAATGAAAAGAGTTGGAATGTTCTGAGGAAGAAAGAAGTGTGGGAAGCAAGAATGGCGAAACGGTGCTTACATCGGCCAAAGCGATGGAGCATTTATTAGGGCATCATTAAAATTTCATTTTATACGATGTAGGTACATGTGTCGCAACGGGTTTAGCTCATATTAAAAAAGGGTGGTTGTGGCTGACGTGTTAGGATGTATCGGCAAGAGACAGTCATCACGACACTGCCACGTGTATGGAAGGACTATTATATTAATGAGGGGTCACACGTCACTTTCACCTTTTTCCAAAGGCGAAGTAATATAGGGGGCAATGTTCATTCCAATTGTCTCCAATTCCTGTGAAAGCCAATCAAAGTGAGTTACGTGCGATCTAGATGGATTTGCGTAATGAATTTGGAGATCTGCGGAGATATACGAAGAGAATTTTATGATAGTGTAGCTGGAGCACATCAAGCGATGCCCTGATATTGCTTAAGCGGCCGATGGAAGAGCAATCATGTAAAAGTGGCTACAGGACAATTGGCCAGAGAAGGAGCAAAGAAGGCCAAGTGGTATTTAACAGTTATAGTAACAGTCAGAACGTGGGAAGCATCTAGATGACCAGGGTAAGGTTATAAAAAGCAGAAGAATTCAGCAAAAATAAAAAATAAAAATGAGTCTCATACCAACCCAATCAAATTCAAACATATCTTTCGATTATCCTTTCAATTACCATATTTTTACATTCCTTAGTGTAATCACTCTACATTTCCACCAAGTCAATTACATTTTCCAGTATAATCATTTATTTTTGTCTCCTGTTTACATTTCATAGTGTAATCTATAGCATTAATCAGGTAGATGATAGTCTTAGCTGTAATTTGGATCTGCGCTCATACGCTAGATTCAATTCTCTATTCAGGAATGTGCTTCACAACCATTCTCAGTAATTGACTATATGAATTCTTTTCACATTTCTCTTTTATTGTGTTGAGAAGTCCTTTCATTAGAAAGGCAAAGGTGGAACTCATCATCAGAAATGAACCTTACCATCTAAATATTGCATGAATATTCTATTTACATTTTGAGTGAGGGGCAGAAAATGTTGAGAAGTGGAGCCACATCTGGGGCCGCCCACGACCAGTCAAGGTTGCGCGGATTTCGTGTCGCAAGTCCTTTCGCAACTGGGATGATGCGAAGGAGTTTCGCGGATTTCGTGTCGCAAGTCCTTTCGCAACTAGGATGCGAAAGGAGTTTCGCGGATTTCGTGTCACAAGTCCTTTCGCAACTAGGATGCGGAAAGGGAAGTTGCCAAAACTATAAATTGGGGTCCCTAGGGCTATTCTAGGTTAAGGTGAATTTTAGGAAATTATTCTGAGGTGTGGGCAAAGGATTTTCTCTGTACTTCCAAGGGAGAGGTTAGTATATTGCCTTGTAATCTTCGTTTCTCTCAAAGTGGAATTTTGCATCCGTGGTTTTTTACCCTAGTTTGGGGTTTTTCCACGTATATCTTGTCTTGTGGTTTGTTTTGGATTGCTTTGATCTATTTCTAGTTTATATTTCTTCCTGTCTATCATTTGTGGGTGAGGCCTTAGATTGGATCTAGGCTCACTACATTGTTGGCGTGCTGCGCAACAACTGGTATCAGAGCTATTGGTTTAGTTCTATTGGGAGCGATGGCAGAAGATGGGAAAACTAGAATTGAAAAGTTTGATGGTTCAAACTTTGCCTTCTGGAAGATGCAGATGGAGGATTATCTGTATCAGAAGGACCTCTATATTCCTCTAGGAGGAAAAGAGAAGAAACCAGAAAAGTTGACAGATGATGAATGGTTTTTACTGGATAGGAAGGCTTTAGGAACGATCCGACTCTCTTTGTTTAAGAGCGTCGCCTTCAATATATCCAAGGTAAAAACGACAAAAGAATTAATGGAAGCCCTAACCACCATGTATGAAAAGCCCTCAGCATCCAATAAGGTTCATCTTATGAAACAGCTATTCAACATGAAGATATCAGATGGTGGGAGCGTGGCTAAACATCTAAACGAGTTCAATACAGTCACGAGCCAGTTGGAATCCGTTGGCATTACTTTTGAGGATGAGGTCAGGGCGTTATTGATCTTATCCAGTTTGCCAGACAATTGGGATGGTTTAGTGATTGCTGTGAGCAATTCTTCAGGATCGACAAAGCTGAAATTTGATGATGTGGCCGGTCTAATTCTCAGCGAAGAATCTAGAAGGAAGGCATCAGGAGTTTCAGGGGATTCAGGGAATGCTCTAAACGTTGAAGGAAGAGGAAGATCGTTGAACAAAGGAGGCAATAAACACGGGCGTTCTAAGTCAAGGAATAAGTCCAAGGGACCGAAAGACAAAGACGGGTGTTGGCATTGCGGCAAGAAGGGGCACATGAAACGTGATTGCAGGGCGCTCACGAAACAAGAAGGAAGCTCTCAAGGTGGGAAAGATTCAGTGAATCTGTCTGAGGAGAGCGACACAGAGGCATTGATCTTGTCTCTTAATGCGAGGAATGAGTCTTGGGTTATAGACTCGGGTGCTTCGTTTCATGTTACTTCGTGTAAGGAAGTTCTGCGTGATTATGTGTCAGGTGACTTTGGGAGAGTCTACCTGGGTGATGATGAGCCGTGCAATATTGTTGAAAAGGGAGATGTTCATGTAAATCAGAAAGACGGAACGGTCTTGAAATTGAAGGATGTCAGACATGTACCGAGTTTGAAACGTAATCTGATCTCAGTGGGACAGTTGGCTGGTACCGGTTATGTGACGACATTCACCAGTGACTCCTGGAAGATCACAAAAGGTGCCTTGGTAATATCTCGAGGCAAAAAGGAAGGTACTTTGTACGTGACTTCAGGATCGTATAGTTCACTCGCAGTCGCATCAACTGGAGTGAATGGGCAATTATGGCATCAGAGGCTAGGACATATGAGTGAGAAAGGAATGAAAGTGCTATTGTCAAAAGGGAAGCTACCAGGGCTGAAGTCTATTGACTTGGAATTCTGCGAGGACTGCATGTATGGCAAGCAGAAGAGGGTAAGCTTCAAGAAGACGGGACGCACTCCAAAGACACATCTGTTGGAGCTTGTACACACTGATGTGTGGGGACCGGCACAGGTATTATCTCTTGGTGGCTCACGTTATTTTATTACCTTTATTGATGATGCTAGTAGAAAACTGTGGGTCTACTTCTTAAAACATAAATCTGATGTATTGGATGTATTTAAGAAGTGGAAAGTTATGGTAGAAAATGAGACAGGTAAAACAATAAAGTGTCTCAGATCTGACAATGGGGGAGAGTATTGTGATAAGAGGTTTGAGGAGTATTGTGCAGCAAATGGAATCAAACATCAGAAAACGATTCCAGGGACACCACAGCATAATGGTGTGGCTGAGCGCATTAACAGGACCATCCTTGAGCGCGCCAGGAGCATGAGGTTACATGCAGGGTTGTCCAAGACCTTTTGGGCAGATGCTATGAATACTGCCCCATATCTCATCAATAGAAGTCCCTCAGCACCATTGGATGGTGGGCTACCAGAAGAAGCGTGGACTGGGAAAGAAGTGAACCTTGCACATCTCAGAGTGTTCGGTTGCACTTCATATGTTCACATTGATGCAGAGCACAGAAACAAGCTGGATGCGAAGTCCAGGAGGTGCACGTTTATAGGCTATGGGCAACATGATTTTGGCTACAGGTTCTGGGATGCAGAAAACAGAAAAATCATCAGAAGCAAGGACGTAGTCTTTAATGAAAAAGTGATGCATAAGGACAGTGTGTAGGAAAATAAGGCCAAGAAAAAGGAATTCGTAGAGTTGGAAGAGTTACCTGACATGGGTGTTACAGTGCCACAGGATGAGGCAGAGCCGCATACACCAGTTGTGAGGAGGTCTACTCGGGAGAGGAGACTCACGGTCCGATACTCACCCTCCATACATTATCTACTACTAACAGATAATGGTGAGCCAGAGTGTTTTGAAGAGGCGTTACAGTCAGATATACGGGTTAAGTGAGAGCAGGCCATGGATGATGAGATGGACTCTCTTGAGTCTAATCGTACATGGGAGCTAATCACTCTACCCAAGGGTAAGAAAGCCCTTCATAACAAGTGGGTTTACAGACTGAAGGAGGAGCACGATGGTTCGAAACGGTACAAGGCCAGATTGGTTGTGAAAGGGTTTCAACAAAAGGCAGGTATCAATTTCACTGAAATATTTTCACCGGTAGTGAAAATGTCTACGATTCGCATGGTCTTGAGTATAGTGGCTTCAGAGGACTTACATCTAGAACAGCTAGATGTTAAGACAGTCTTTCTTCATGGGGACCTTGAAGAAGAGATATATATGCATCAGCCGACAGGATACGTGGCACCAGGTAATGAGAACAAGGTGTGCAGACTGAAGAAGAGTCTATATGGCCTGAAGCAGGCCCCGAGGCATTGTACAAGAAGTTCGATAGTTTCATGTCGGGAAACGATTTTAGGAGATGTCATGCAGACCACTGTTGTTACTTGAAGAAGTTTGATACGTCATACATCATCCTTCTTCTGTACGTTGATGATATGCTTGTGGCTGGCTCAAGCATGGAGGACATCTCAGATCTCAAAAGACAATTGTCTAGAGAATTTGCCATGAAGGATTTAGGAGCTGCAAAACAAATCCTAGGCATGAGGATAAAGCGTGACAGGGAAAACAAGAAATTAGTTTTGTCACAGGCAGAGTACATAGCCAAGGTACTTGATCGATTCAATATGAGAGGTGTTAAGCCCGTTAGCACTCCATTAGCCAACCACTTCAAGCTATCTAAGGAGCAAGGTGCAAAGATGCAGGAGGAAGGAGGAACAGGACTACATGGCTAAAGTCCCATACGCGTCAGCTATTGGGAGTCTCATGTATGATATGGTGAGCACGAGGCCAGACATTGCTCAAGCAGTGGGAGTTGTTAGCTGGTTCATGAACAACCCCGGGAAGGAACATTGGGAAGCTGTGAAGTGGATCCTTAGGTACTTGGTAGGTACTAAGGACGTAGAGCTGTGTTATGGTGGATCGAAAATCAAGTTACAAGGCTACGTGGATTCAGATTTGGCAGGAGATATCGACAGCAAAAGAAGCACTACGGGTTATGTTTTTACTCTGGGTAGTGCTGCAGTCAGTTAGGTCTCTCAGTTACAAAAGATAGTATCTATCAGTACGATAAAAGCAGAATATGTTGCGGCTACAGAAGCATGCAAGGAGATGGTGTGGATGCAAGGTTTTATGGAAGAGTTGGGTAAGAAGCAAGCAGATTGCAAGCTGTACAGTGACAATCAGAGTGCAATACACTTGGCTAAGAATTCAGCCTTTCATTCAAGGACCAAGCATATTGCCATCAGATATCACTTCATACGTTTGTTACTGGAAGATGGATCGATTGCTCTGAAGAAGATTCATACAAGTGAGAATCCTGCAGATATGCTGACCAAGGCGGTCACAAGGGAGAAGCTGAAGCTCTATTCAGCTTTGATTGGTCTTCAGGCTTGAAGACGGGGAGGTGGTACACTCGGATGATGAAGAAGACAAAGGTTTATGAAAATGTGTCTCCAAGTGGGAGATTGTTGAGAAGTGGAGCCACATCTGGGGCCGCCCAAGACCAGTCGAGGTTGCGCGGATTTCGTGTCGCAAGTCCTTTCGCAACTGGGATGCGAAAGGAGTTTCGCGGATTTCGTGTCGCAAGTCCTTTCGCAACTAGGATGTGGAAAGGGAAGTTGCCAAAACTATAAATTGGGGTCCCTAAGGCTATTCTAGGTTAAGGTGAATTTTAGGAAATTATTCTGAGGTGTGGGCAAAGGATTTTCTCTGTACTTCCAAGGGAGAGGTTAGTATATTGCCTTGTAATCTTCGTTTCTCTTCATAGTGGATTTTGCATCCGTGGTTTTTTACCCTAGTTTGGAGTTTTTCCACGTATATCTTGTCTTGTGGTTTGTTTTAGATTGCTTTGATCTATTTCTAGTTTATATTTCTTCCTGTCTATCATTTGTGGGTGAGGCCTTAGATTGGATCTAGGCTCACTGCGTTGTTGGCGTGCTGCGCAACAGAAAAGGCTGCTAATCTCATTCGATCTTGACAATACACTGCATATCTGCCTATCTCAGGCCTTGGGTAATAGTTGTTGGTTTGAATTTAGTCGTAAATTCAATTCTAGCGCGCCTGCACTTATCCCGTGACCAAACTATTAAAAACAATTCAATTGACACTGGGCCGTGCATAATGGAGGGTCTTGGATTATACGTTTTCCTGCCACGTGTCCTGTTGTTGAGAGACAACTCGGCCAGTGCCATGGGACGCGGATTAACTACTGACAGAGTCAGCAGGGAACTCGCTACTGAAGAGATGTCACCAAGTTTAGTGGGCCCACCATGATATATGTTGTATTCACACCGTCCATCACCCATTTCAAAAGATTATTGTAGGGCATTAGGCAAAAACGAAGTAGATCCAAAGGTCAAGTGGGCCACCACAGAAAACAGTAGAACAGGCGCCCACTGTTGAAACCTTCTTCGAGCCCATCATGATATTATTTAGATCGAATCCGTTCCTAAGTCAACACATATTAAAAAAAAAATAATAATAAAATAAAATAATTTTTAAAAATAATAATAATAGAAAACACAAATATCATCATGATTGAAAACTTTTAGAGCTCTTAAGAACTTTTTGATGGCAGACGTACAATTCCCACTATTTTCTATGGTGGAATCCACTCTTTTTTTTTTTTTTTTTTTTTTTTTTTAATGCACACGCACACACCCACCCCCACACACTCATGCCATAGTGAAATTCCACCACCTATGGGTACTCCAACCCTTGACCAGGTGTTGACACTCCGGAGGGTCTACCAGCTGAGCGAGGGTTAGGGCTGGGCATCGGACCGAGTCGGATCGGATTCAGTCCAACTCGATCCTATCCGAAATGTAGAGCAGCTGATCCGAATCCGATCCGATCCGACGCCGGATCTGGGAGATCTGACTCGATCAGATCCGATTTGCAATTGGACTGACTCGAACCGAGTCCAACTCGGTAAGTAAATCCGAGTCGGATCGGGTTAGCACGATTCGGATCAACATATTCAACGGTTAAAAGTATTATCCTTACTACTATTTTCGGTGTGGTCCACTTGAGCTTTAAATAGGATTCAACTTTTTTTCTAATGCTTTAAAATAATCACCAAAATTAAATAAACGGTATGGATTTAATAAATACATCATTGTGGAGCCCATGTAATTTTCATCTCATTCGAGCTATTCGTACAACTCACATCTCGAGGCGCAGCCCCGCTTACTTTTGAACGACACGTGGACGTGCTCTGCACGAAAGCACGTGAAAAGAATGGGCTATTCCCCCTGCCACTGGTGGTCGGTGCTACCTGGGCCCACCATGATGTATGTGTTTCATCCATTCCACTCATCCATTTTTAAATATCATTTTAGACTTACCATAAAAATTAAGACGGATATAAAATCTCAGGTGGACCACACCAAAGGAAAATAATAGCGATTGGATATGAACCATTGCAATCATCTTAAGGCCCAATGTACTGTTTATTTGAAATCCAATCCGTTAAGTATGTCATACATGTACGGATGAAGGGAAAATATAAATATTAGCTTGATCCAAAACCTTTATGGACCCTAGAAGGGTTTTAATGGTCGAAACTCATTCGACACTGTTTCCTATAATGTGGTCCAAATGAGATTGATATATACCTCATTTTTGGTCTCATACCGTAGATTTATATGGAAAATTATATGGACGGCATGGATGAAACACATAATTCATGTTGGGCCCACAGAGCACCGACCGGCTGGTGGCAAGGGAGTAGCCAATCTGCGTAGGAAAGTACAGTGGCTGGCGGTGGCTTGCTCAGCAAGAAAGCACAGCGTGTGGCGGTGGCTTGCTCAGCAAGAAAGCACAGCGGGTGCTATGTACAGTGTAATGTATTGACATTACCAAGTCTCATGAGTTTGATCATGGGGTATGTGTTATATCCAAACCGTTCATGCATTTGGTGAGATCGTCTTAAGGCTCGAGACGAAAAATAAAATAGATCTAACTGTTAATTTTACCACACGAATTATTTAAGGTAAAAATTATTATATATGTTGCAATTTGTAGTGTGGTCCAGATGATCTTTAGATATTATTCATTTTTGAACAATAGTTTATAATCCTCTCTAAAAATATATAAACGGTGTAGATATAATAAATACATCACAATGGGGTATATAATTTGATCTCCTTTGAACCGTTGGTACAATCCGGACCTCGAGGAGCGTCAGACGTCACTCTCACTGAGTGCGTCTCCGTAGAAGGCTTGCGCAGAGGAAGCTCCTGCCCAAGTATTCCAGGTGGGGCCCACTGTTATGTTAGTGAGAAATCAAACCCGTCAATCTATTTTTCAATCTTATTTTAAGACTAGTGTTAAAAAATAAGATGAATCGAAAATTCAAATGACTCACAAGAGATGAAGAAGTGAAAAATAATTTTTCACCATTGAAATATTTAAATGGCAATCAAAGTTTTGTATTGGTTTAAGTTGGTTGTTTTCGGCGTTTTCACTTTATCCCAGTAAAAAAAACCTTATAAGCAGTTTGGTGGGCATATAAACAATAAGGCAGATCTTAAGAAGGTTTCAACGGTAGGAATTCCTTTTCCCACAATTTCATCTTGTATGGCCTAGTCGAGTTTTGGATCCTCCTAATTTTTTGTCAAATATCCTAAAATGAGCTCAAAAAATGGATGGACGGGTTGGATTTCTCATAAACATGACGGTAGACCCCACCTCGCATCCCAGCACAAGAAACCTTCCGCAGCATGCGCTCCTCTCTCCGTCTTCCTCACTCCCTGCGAAAGCCTTCCCCAGCAGGTGACCTACAGCGGATATATATAGCAATGCATGTAGTTTATCTACTCCGGATCGGGGTCGGGCCGAGTCGGATCGGATCCATTCGGATCGGGTTTCGAATCGAATCGGTCCGAATTAACCGTGATCCGAATTCGATCCGGAAAGCATTCGGATCTAGAGGGCCTAACTCGACCAGCACCGAACCAGGCCGTCGGATCGGATCGAAACGGGCCGGATCGTGTCGGGTCGGGTCGGATCCGGCGGATCGGGTCAAAAATGCCCAGCTCTAGCGAGGGTGAGGACACAAATGTGGTGGAATCCACTTGAGTTATGAATCTGTCATACTATTTGACTCATGCTCTAAAATGATCTCTCCTCATAGATGGAGTATGTATACAACACATATTTCATGATGGGCTCACAGAAAAGCATGCCGTTACTTCCAATGCCAATCTGCAACAACTTTCAAAAATACTTTTAACGTATTTTATCAGCATAATTTTTGACTTCGCAACCATCATCTTAGGTTATAAGCCCAAAAAATGAGTAGATCCTAGTCTCAAGTGATCACATAGCGGAGATTTAATGCCTATGCCCAAAACTTCTTAAAAGCTTTTTTTTTTTTTTAAGGTTTTTTTCATATTTGTGTTTCCCTTTATCCACGTACGACGTTACTAATACGTTCGATAGCGGGAGTGAAATTCCATTAGCGGGAGTGTGCGTGTGTGAAAAAAAAAAAAAAAAATCTATGCAACAACTTTCAAAAATACTTTTAACGTATTTTATCAGCATAATTTTTGACTTCGCAACCATCATTTTAAGTTATAAGCCCAAAAAATGAGTAGATCCTAGTCTCAAGTGATCACATAGCGGAGATTTAATGCCTATGCCCAAAACTTCTTAAAAGCTTTTTGTTTTTTTAAAGGTTTTTTTCATATTTGTGTTTCCCTTTATCCTCGTCTATACGACGTTACAAATACGTTCGATAGCAAATAAACATTACGGTGCAGCCCCAAGGAGATTTCAACAGTGAATGTAATTTTCACCATTGCTTAGGGAGATAGGGTCCATTTTGAGCCTTGTATGTATCTACCTCCAATCTAAGCTTATACCCTAAAATAATATAGTAAAATAGATGAACAGTAGGGATAAAACCCATACATCAGGTGCACCCTTAGGTCAGGGATCCACACCTAGTCCGCTGGCACTGGCAGCGACATTTCTGGTTAAAAATTGCCTACATAAAAAATGTTTGTAGCCATCCATCTCCGCCACCAACTCAATCAAATCACATCATGTCAAAGAAGGTCGGTTCTCTCGGACGCCGCCACCAGCCAGGTGGCTAGTGATCGGTGCTATGTGGACCCAACATGATGTATGTGTTTTATCCACTTGAAAGATAATTTTAAGGCTTAATCCCAAAAATGAGTAAATCTAAATCTCAGCTAGACCGCACCATGGGAAGACAGTAGTGATTGAATGTCCACCATTAAAAACCTCATGAGCTCCACTGTAATGGTTATTTGACATCTAACCTGTTGATTAGGTCTTAGAGACTTGGATGAAGGGAAAAAATATAAACAAGCTTGATCCAAAACTTTTGTAACCCCCCCATGAGTTTTTAATGGTAGGCGTTCAATCAACACTGTAAAGTCCAGTTGAGATTTGGATCAACCTCATTTTTAACCCCATATCATAAAATAAATGATCTCGAATAGTGGGTGAAAGGCATGGATGAAACACATACATCATGGTGGGGCTCACATATCACGGACTATTAAGCATTGGCCAGTGGTAGGGGGAGTAGGAGTAGCCGATCCCTCTCCGAGTCTCCCAGCAGCGTTAGCTAAAATTTGTCCTTCCAGGTGTATGCTATCTAACGTAACACTAACACCAACTGTCGCAACCAGAGTAGATTAGGTGTCAATTGGATCACTCGTTATAAGGTGCTACTCTAATAGTAGAGCCTACTTTTATAAATTTGTTGTATATCGTCACCGTTCATCTGTTTTTTAAAGCTTATTTTTTAATGTTAAAATTTTATATATATATATATTATATATATTATATATATATATATAATAATATATTATATATATATATATATTCGATGTTATGCTTGTCTCAAGCAGAAATATCCTACTTGTGGCTATCTAATTGGACCATGTCATTGTGTACTGCATTTAATAAAGCAGCGCTGAAAATATTAGTGATGATAAAGACTAATCATGGTGCCAGAAATACAGAATTTTTCTACTTGCAGCAAGCAGAGAATCCGGAATAATAAAAACTAAAGTTAAGCATATATAAATCTCAAGTAAACCACACCACA